>JAVTVY010020832.1:0-70227 GCA_036873755.1 Hanleya hanleyi
GACTAGTCTTTGTTAATCGAATAAATAGTCAGCAAATGTCTGTATATTTTGAAAAATGTGTAATAACCACAGGAAGCGCCATTATTCATTCCTTTTCGTTCGTTCTAGAATATGCTCTTTTCCTCAAGCCATGTCTGATCATTCTGATGCCATCCGCAAATCATTGAACTCTTCAATCAAATTTGATTACATTACACGGGGTGGGATATAGCCTTCCGTCACAAGATCAATAGTTGAGAGGAACGGTAAATGTGTAATTGTCATCAGCGGATATATCCATGTAGGCCGTATATGATTGTCTGGACAAATCTTCCAATACTTGACTCTGGCGGCGCGAAGGTAATACGATTGGCCTGGGTTTGGTCGAAAAATGCCTGAATTTCGGAAGCTTGTGTCGGAGTTCCCAGGAGACCGAGTTTGCTTATGTTATCTATTTGCTCCGTCTGAATGCATACAGCGTCTGCTGAGTTTTGCTATCTATGTCAGAGCATATTGGACTGATAATAGTTGACTAGACCTCCCAAACGACATGACCTGCATTCGGACGAAAAAATATCATATACCGGTATGTGTTCATCAGTGTAGAAACACTGACACCTCTTTCCTGGACGTGTTATAGCAGCTTTACACCAAAGCTGCTATTATTCAGTCAAAACACGACTGGGCCACAACCGTCTCTGTTTTCAATAAAATGAACAGATCATTTCGGAAATCTCTTTCATATCCTGTTCACGAAAACGGTCCAAAGGTAGATAGGCCTAAATGGCTGTGCTTACTTCACGGAAAAGGATAGATGAAGAACGATCTGCTTTCATCTCAGTAGAATTGATTTGACTCTGTCCTTCGCGCTAAACCTGGCATTAAAGTCGGGGAGAACATGAGGTTGATAACCGTCCAAATTACTCGTCCAAGCTGTTAGCAGTTGATATACAATACGAGCGTCTCGTCCGTCATTCATTATTCACGTCACTTACTTCTGAGCAATTTCAATATAACATATCGAAAAGTGATTGCAATAACTATATGAAAAATTCAATTACCCTGAGGAATATCAGACGGTCAATATAACCCAAAATGCCCGGATGTGATATTTCCAAAATTGAACCCGGATTCTCTCAAACAAAGGACGATTTTCGGAGTCTTATACAGGTCGTCTTCTCGGGGGGCAATATCGTTATCAGCATTAATTTTGTTCATTTGCTAGTAGTTCTGCGCGTCTGCAATTCTGCTGGTAAAGTATTTGCCTGCTTCTATACAACATTCCCTGAGCTCACAAAACTTTTGTGAGACAGTTCTCCAAAAAAAGCCGATTATTGCTGATAGAAATGATCCATCAACAACGATGGGACGCATACCTTCGCATAGCTGGGTTCTGGCCAATACATTCAACATAGAAGGATAACGGCGTCGGATTTGACGTTGGGTAGTTAGCCGTCAATCTACTAATCCTCGTGCAGAAAACCACCCACGTTACCACTTGTACTACCAAGGTATGATATTTTTTTAATCAACCTGGACAACTCATTCGATCAATACTTGTCTTTCTATCGTCAATTTTTCGCAACCAGCGAATCCCTGTGTGGGGGATATAGTTCCGGTCAATACATCCGAAATCTTCGTTGTTTGGGTATAACACGCTATTTTTAGAATCCGAGCTAAATTATCTCAAGAGAAAGATAACTCTCGTCTGTTTTTTTCTTTTTCTTTCTTTTACATTGCTCAATGTACGTTTGTGAGAACTGGAATCATCAGTTACAAAACCGCACAAAGTAACAGACTGTCACTGCAACTCAGGATTGTCTGTATTTGAGGCAGATTGATCCGGACTATAATATTCAGAAATCGGATACCAGTAAGCAAATGACTGTATATTAGTGTAATAACTCCAGGCAGAACGACTATTTATTTCATTTTGTTCGTTCTTGGATATGCTCTTTTCCCCAAGCCGTGTCCGATCATTCAAACATGCTGATGACATCCGCAATGCCTTGAAATCTTCGATCAAATTTAATTACACTTGACGGGTTAGGATATAGCCACCCGTCATAGTTGGGAGGAGAGATTAATGTGCAAATTGTCACCAGAGGGTATACCCATGTAGACGCTATATGACTTGTCTCGACAAATCTTCCAATACCTGATTCTTGCGGCGCGAAGGTAATACGATAAAACGATTAACCTGGGTTTGGTAGACAATGCCTGAATTTCGGAAGCTTCTCCGAGAGTTCCCAGGAGACTCTAGTTCGCTCATGTTATCTATTTGCTCCGTCTGATTGCATAGCGCCTGCTTAGATTCGTTTTTATGTGGCTGCATATTGTACTGTTAATAGGTGACCAGACCTCCCAATCGACATAGTCTACATTCGGACGAAAAGATCATGTATGTTTTTGTTACTGTCGAAACACTCACACCTCTTCCGTGGATGTCTCAGCTTTGTTATTGCTATTATTCAGCCAAACCAGAGTGGGCCACAACCGTCTCATCAGAAAGAACATAGAATTTCGGCATTTTTTTGCACACCCTGTAATAGTTGATTCAAACTTTTCAAACACCAACTGCAGGTAAGATAAACTGGCAGCGCTTTTATCGTTGAAGAATGATCTGCTTTTATCTGACTCCGTCCTTTGTGAATTGATCCCGTACTTTGTGTTCAACATGACATTGAAGTCGGGGAGAACATGAGATTCGATATGTTCAATTTTCTTAGTCGTCCAAATTACTCTTCCAAACATCTTAGCTGTTCATTGCCACTCATATCTATAAGCAACATCCTACACTTGAGTGGTTTGGCCTCAACTTTTGTGTGGAATAAAGCAGAAAGTGCACCAGTTCGTGAAAAGCTACGCTAATATCATCCCTCCACAGAATCATATATTCATTCACGGGATTTCAATAAACCATTTCTAAAATTGACTGCAATAAATATATAAAAATAAATCACTGTGGGGAATATATTCGGCGTGTGGAGAACACAATATCAGACTGATCATCCACCACTTGTTCCGTGTATCTTCGTTCTGCTGATAACGTATTTTCTGCATGCTTCTCCGCACCATTTACTGAGCTCACAATAATTTGGCAGAAAGTTCTCAAAAAAGCAAAGATTATCGACATCACCGTGGGAACGCACATTTTCGTATAGTTGGGTTCTTTGTGCGATCAACTTTGGTCAATGCTTAAGGCATAGAAGGATTTTTAAGATTGTAAGAGATTCTTTTTATCGAGCAGCTACTTTAGAGGACCTTTTTAGTCGGGGGAAAGAAGACTGTATCTTAGGTTATTTGAGATAAATTGGTTTGTTGTGAAAGTTTTAACGTGTGTATGTTTTCATGTGTTGGATTACTAAGTTACTAACTTGAATACTTCGAATTTTGTTTGATCGTCGCTTTTTTGCTGAAATATTGGTGAACGCGACTTTAAAGCTTAATTCTCTCTCTCTCTCTCTCTCTCTCTCTCTCTCAGATATAACATTTGGTAGTTAGCCATCGTCCATGGATTTTTCTCGGTAGAAACTCCGTGACTGCCTGGATGTCCGTTCAATTTTACCCACAAGCCAATGGAATTTCTTA
Source organism: Hanleya hanleyi (assembly GCA_036873755.1). Lineage (NCBI taxonomy): Eukaryota > Metazoa > Mollusca > Polyplacophora > Lepidopleurida > Hanleyidae > Hanleya > Hanleya hanleyi. The sequence goes on from JAVTVY010020832.1 coordinate 3,571, forward strand.
AAATAAAATAATACGCATGTTCTGCGTAATTTACCTCATCGGTCTGAAATAGTTGTACGCGTTACCGCTCAAAGCGGTGCTAGGGGCCATGTGATATGTCCGCATGAACAGCTACAACAAAAGCGTGGCTAGTAAACAAATCCTTACAGGGATCACTTTTCGTTCTTGTGATGTTTTTGTTTGATATATGCAGTCAGTATATTTGGCTGTGGGGTCATGTGACTTCTTGTCGGCATCGTTTTACATCACCCATTCAACGTTTAATCGTTGCCTCTATATGGTGAGAATCTGCTGGTGGATGTTTCGTCCCGAGGCTTGCCCTCTGTACAAATCATTGTTATTGTAGTATTGTGACTTGTAAACATGATGGAGAATAAATAGCTTGGTCGGTATCAGGTATTTGTTATGAATACGAACTTGCATTCAATAAATACTGTTTGAGACGTTTTTGACTATCTGGCGGTCACATAGTTCATGTTTTCCCAACTGATGACTTGATAGGGCTATTACATCATCGCGATGAAATATTTGTATCTAAAACCGCTCAAACCGGTCGTGTGATCATGCCATATGCCCACATAAACAGCTACAATGAAACAATGAACAGATACAAATCAACACAGAAATCGCTTTTGGTTCTTTAGATGTTTTTCTTTGTTTGATATATGCAGTCAGTATATTGGTCTGCGCGGTCATATGAGTTATTGTCAGTACTCCGGTATCGTTTTTCGCTACCCATTTAATGTTGCGTTTAAGGATACTGAGCCTTTCTGCAGATAGTTTTACACATTCTCTAGAATTTGTCTTTGTATAGCTAAAAGTATACCTTATAGCTATTATGGTAATGATTATATTTGTTGAAAGCGCATTTCTTGCGAATTCCAAATATATAAATGTGTTCACTGTAAATCTAGAAGTTGTGAAGATATTCAAATTTCAAAAAAATAATTGAATAAAATCGGCCTGCTTTGTTTAAATAGCTATTTTCAAAAAAGTATTCAACTTATCGTAACTTACGTCCTCATTTCCTGTAGAAGACAACTCCATCAGAAAATTCGTGCCTCACTCAGGTTTGTCAATTTTGGTCTTATTCTATTGACATTCAACTTAACTTCAAAGTTCAAAACTGTGAGTTGCTCGATTTTGTCAAGAAATATTGCATTAAATGTCAATAGAATGAGAACTGGACCAAAATTGATAAAACTGAGACATGGATTTCATGTTAGAGTTGTCTTCTACAGAAAATGATGAAGTAAGTTACGATTTTTGAAAATAGCATTAAAAAAAAAAAAAATTAAATTTTAAATTAAATTTATTTAAAATCTAAATATCTTCAAAACATACAGGTTTACTGTGAACAAACTTATATATTTGGAATCCTCAATAAATACTTTTAGCTGTATACAGACAAGTTCCAGACGATGAGTAAGTGTGTGCAGGAGGGCTCAGTATCCTTAATTGGGAAGACCAGAATGCCAGTCAGAGATATCAAAATGTATGATCCTGTATTACTGGTTTCAATTCTGTGGCAAAAATGTGCTAGATCTGGACCAGTCTGCATTTCGCTTCATTTAAATACTTATTTTAGAAACCTATTCTCATAACTATGCATAAGGAAAGTTCACTCACTATGAAGTCTGGTCCTACCACATGTCACGAGAGACAACACTTTTCACTTCATATATGAAGATTTGAATACTGACTAATCATGCTTTTCAAAACTGAAGATATCCTCTTCGTTCACTGGAATTTCTACAAAAATCGTTAGCCTGTTTGATAGTATGCTGTTATCATCTATCTCCCTGTAATATAGTCCTGGGGCGGATTCAGATATTTAGGTAATAACTGTAGAAGGCTGAAACAATTTGCGACCGTTTATGCAAATTTTACGGTCGAAATTACTTTTAGCTGAACCAATGGGATGTACGGATTAAATCGGATCGTAATAAATCTATGTTTTACTGCTCACTCTCCACATGTGAAATTCCTCGGTCTTTTCTTTTCAATTGATGCATAAGCATATCATGTTAAAAATAGCCCTTCACAGAGATAGTAATCAGAGTGAGTAAGTGAGTGAATAGAATTTAACGTCGCTTTCAACAATATTTCAGCTATATCACGACGAACCAACTAAGCACCACCCAGCCCAGTTGTGTTCCTGCTACTTCAAAGAAGAAATCTTTGAAGCAGCATGGAACCAGACAGCGCACAAGACACAGACAGGACGCTTACATGATGCAATAAAGACAAGTGATATTACAGTGCTAGACATCACATTATCAAGTTCCTTTTGCTTCTCAGCAAAATGCATTTAAGCAACAGGAACCTGAACCCATCCAACCACCCACGATAGTGTTCAGAAATCCTAACTGATCCATTTCATGTATACGACTGCCTAAGGAGAAATATGTTTTCAATATTTTGTATGTTAACGTCGAATCTGAACTTGACCAAATGCTTTTTGATGAGACAATAGTTAATTGTCTACGGGAAGGAAGAACACGTGGCCTATTTTTTTCAGGTCAACCATTTTTGAAGAATTGTTTCTGCGTGCAGCGAGAATACTACACGAATGAAAGAATGGCCTAAGAAAAAAGGCTATATGTTGATAGCTTCATCACATTATAAGCTCATGCTATATACAGGGAAAACCTAAATATCCACGGCTGTCTATCAAACGCGAAATGTTTCTTGATTAGTCAATATCATTTCTCTAGGGAGAGTGTGCAGTATCAACTTTCCTCAGTTATGTGGTAATTTACATATCCAATTCCTCTATTGTGCATTACGTTATTATAAATATTGATGGATTCGTCTAGATTCGATATACTGCTTGATTAATGATGGATTGTTTTGCATTCACTGGTCATAAGAAAAACTGTGGTGGTTAATGGCAGGCAGAGGATATTTCCATAAAGTTATGAAAATTGAACTAGACACATAATTTGGAACTCCAGAACGGTAAAGCAAGAAATCTAAAAGCTCAGGACAGAAAATAAAATGGAAGCCATTCAAATATAAAGTATTTGGTGATATCATCAAATCATTTGATGATATCAATAAATCAATTACTGATATCATCAAATGATTTGATGATATCAGTAAATTATTTCAAGATATTTGATGATAGCACCAAATACTGAATAAAAAGTAAAACGGCCTGCCATACGCACGAGTTTCACATAGCTCCATTGTTAGATTATATTTTCGTATATATCTACCTTTACTCAGATTGGGGGGGGGGGGGATAGTGCAGCCAGGTAACAATACGAGTTGAAAGCTGTGGAAATTTTCGATAACAGCCTTCTCAAAACAGTACCCATCACCAGCATAATCACTGACACTAATTTGAAAGACCATGAAGATGAGCTGAATTGATTCGGCGTTTCATGACTGGATTAACACGGTGTTCTCAATCAATCAAACCACACAGGTTGTGAATATTCTTGGCGTCAGTCTTCCTTTCCCCCATTTTTATAAGCCTAGCTTCATCTTTTAGTCACTAAGATGTTTAACAGAGGTTCGCCGGCTCTTCGACCACTTACGACGGATTGAGAAAGCTCCCAAGTGGTTAAATCCAATGGTGAATGTGCAGATTTCCACACTGGAGAATATCCGCGTCGGCGATATAGCTGACTAACCTCGCAATCTACTAGAACTGGATTCCCTCGGATCCAAGATAATACAATAAAACTATTGACCTGAATTTGGGTGAAAGAACGTGGATTTCGGACGCTTTTCCACGAATTCACAGGAGACAGATTCTATTTGCGTTCTATATGTGCTCTGCGGTAATGTATTCACCCTACTTATTTAGGAAATCCCTGTGAGGATATATGATGGTAGGCAGCCAGACTTTCCAATCAACATACCTTACTGTCTAGCGGAAATTCATTTATACCTTCTAAGAGGCTACAGTTTTCTAATAATCTGGAGTTGTTATTTGTACACTGGTGAAAATTGTAGATGGACAAAAACGACTAGGGCCAGAATGATTCTACAAGTTAGGATTCGACCCGACTTGCTTCTCAGTTCATTTATTTCTTCGTTTAAACTCCCATATTGAGTATACGCGGGAATAAGCCATAACGCTTGGGAATTTCAGTGCCCAGTAATTCTCTATACATCTAAAAATACGATTTTTGTAACTGTTAAGTTTGAGAAGCCTACATGGCCTGAGAGATGAGCAGATATTCCCTGCCACCTATCCACCCCCAACGTCTGAAAACATGAGGCTTATCCTGGGAATTCGAGAAGACCGCTTCCATGTCTATCCGCAAGACCATAGTCAGTACTGATATACTATTACTAATAATTTAAGTAGAACATAACGCATACTCCAACTGGAGCAAGTCTATACAAAAACTACAGCAAATTCTTAATTGAGTCTGCACCGAGGATATCTCCCCGCGGGGCACCATTACCTGTATACGTGTTCCATTGCTATCGTTCGACTACATTCGTCTACCGATTTAGTCTTGGTTTTCTAGACGAATCTCGCAGCTTGAACTTTACCCTGGACAACTGCCGTATCATTGGCAACTGAAGCAATACATGTCGGGCACTTCTAGCTATTGCGTGCGAAGGTTATATATTACCTGGGAAAATGCATCCTGCAGAGTGTGTGTGTGTGGGGGGGGGGGATGGGGGGGCTTATCCCACCCCAATATTCATGTGATATCCTACCTCAAAGAGGTCAATTTGCCACACTGTATCTTTGGATCCAACTGGAAAAGAAAATGTACAAGATTTCAGGCCGTCTGGTATTACCCAGAAAAAACGCCGGAAAGCGACACGGTTCGTTTGCATGTTTCTCGTTCTCGTTTAACTTGCAATGTCATGTTCTTCATCTGACAGATACATTTTAGAATCTGACTTTCTGATGAATTGCTTATAAATTCTCGGCGAGCAATACAATATGAATGCAAAAGTAAAAGATGACCTATATAGCTGAAATACTTCATTGAGTATTAATAGCTTATAGCCTGATGAAAGAACCTGGTCCCCTTGTGATATGAGATAAGATGGAATTTATTATGGTATTACTAAGAAGATTCATTGGAATCTAAACGATTAGTGTTTCGGGCAGATACACATATATACAGGTTCCCCGCTACCACTGAATCTGCAATGTTATATTAGTCATTTGGCTTCACACTCTGAGCAGCAGGACTACCTGTGCTTGATCAGAAATGTGTAATCTAAAAACAGTCACGGTTGGAAAAGAATATTCTAAATTTAAAAAAAGTGAAAGGAGGTCCTTTACTTTCGGAGCAGAATAGACAATATATTTCTGCATATTGCGAAAGGGCAATACGGATTACAAACACCAAATGATCAATTCTCAGTGGAACAGGGAAAATGCAATTCAAAGATACATTTTTTTTCAATCTGAGTGAGATTTGATACATCGGCTCAAATATGCGAATATTCGCTTCGACTAAATGATTTTGCTGCTAACACATGATGTATGTTATAACCTAGGAGCATATGATTGCTTTGTCGAGAAAATAATATTGAACAGTCTATCAATCCAGGATGTGGTGTTCCTACAAGGCAGGGCTACACCGATTTTTCAAGATTTCGGTTTACATGTAGATGTTATAGACTTGCAGGGAATCTTCCCGCAGGGCACAATTTGTAGAAGTATATCTGTGACATTTGATATGCCCGGCTGATTTCAATGACTGATTGATCTGTGAGTATCTGTAGAATTTCCAACCTCACCAAAAAATCTGGGATAAAACTAGACAAATCTGTGGCCATCAGTTCCAGTTCATACCGGTTAGAAATATCTTTTATGAATACGAAGAAAGAAATCCGCCTTTTCGTATTACCCTGTTAGCACCGAAATACTGTAATACATCTTAATACTAAGTGCATTTATAGTTCGCGTTGTCGCGGGAAGAAACATTTGAGAAAATTCAGTGCACGCAAAAATGGAAAAAGTATTGAGGGAGCAGAAATGTCCATCACTCTCTGGACAGGATCCGGTGAGTTAATTCGGTTCACACAAACGATAAAAATGTAAATACTACTTCGACACAATCCTGCTCCGAAAATAGTAACTAACGCCGACTGCAATGGACAGGAATCGACTGCGACAGTGTTGAAAATTGGGATATTCATAACCCAGTACCGGGCTCTGTCCCGCTAGAGCGGATTTGTAATCTCTGTTCGGAGAATATGTGTAATGGTTATTATTTGAAGATCGCGAAATGTTAATGCCACAAACAGCTTCAAAACAGCGAAATCGCGAAAGAAAATATGATTCCTCGAAACTAACATGCATAAAGTTAAAAAGAATTAAACATTTAGGAGAGGAGAGAAGTGTTCAGCCGTTTGCAGTGACGTGATTTTTGTAATTAAAACTTTCCATGTGGTTTCCTATAGTTAGAATATGATGGGTTTATTATTTCATTTTATTTTTTCTTTCTTATTTGAACACTAGTAATTACACAGTGCAATCACTGAAATTAAGCTTGTGTAGGAAAGAACTGTTCCATGCACGACATCCAAACCACGACATTTATTATGACTCGCGCAAAAATCCTTTTCATCATTGGAAAAATATCAACAAAATTATTCAGCGAGTGTTAAAAGAAACACCACATAAATGATACTACTATTCTTGATGTTATTAATTTATTAGGTCAGATCTCTTCATCATGCTCGAAAAGCTATAAGGTTGACGAATCTCGAACACATTAAAACTTTTCATATTTCGTATTTGCTTCGACATAGTATTCCATGGGCAAGAGAAGTGGGTTCCATATATGCAAGCGTCTAGTCCGTCATTCAATATTCAGCTGTCGTCAATTAAAGAATTTTCGCGCCCATAACCCAGACATAATTCATATAATAGTAATTAATTCATAAAAACTAGAAAAAACATAGTATACATTGAACTAAACCAAATTTAGTTTCCTTCAACAGATAAGCGGTCAACTGTTTTCAATGTTGCTAGCAAGACATCATTATATTCCAAAAATATGAAATCCGTATCGCTGATCAGTATTCTTAATCCATATATAATTTTCGTTGTAAATTCGTTATCTAAAATATGATGTATCTCAGTCACACTTTGATTGAGACTGTTCATATCAACACCACGAGACTGTTCATATCAAAACCATCATGATCTTGAAATGCATAGTTCATACATCCCCTAGCCATGGGTTAAAGCGGAATTAAAGTTATGTACCGCCATCGATCTTGCACGACCCTTGTAGTTTGCTATCACCTTTATTTGCTGTAAATTCCGCTCATGTACCAGCATGATAAGTATGCAATACACTGCGATGAGACATTTTATTGTTCAGCACCCGTTTGGTTGTATGAACAAAATCGAAACACATGATGCCATTGACAGTCGTTGGGAGGCTCGGTCATAGCATATAATACGACAAGGCTTATTTTATAAGCCCTCCCATTGAAAAGGTAACATCATGTACAAAATACTGACAATACAACCTGCAGCAGATCTGTATCAATTATATTTCGTGAGTCTTACACCAAATCGTTGCCTATAATACGGACTTGGCCTGTATTCGACACAGAGATTAAGCACAGTAATACTTCTGGATAACGGATTGGCGCGCTAAAGCAGAAATATAAACATGGAGATATGGTTTTCACTGTGAAGCAATCTTTTGAAACGCTACAGAAAACTCCTTTCTCTATGTCATACTGGTCAAGTAAGCTTTAGAACAAACTTTCATCGTAGAATTCCATGTGGTATCACAACGCTCGCACTTATAACGTCTCAAACCGAATTTCTTTTCAAAATATTTATTTTGTGTTGATTAAAATTATTAACAGCAACAAAGCCCTAAATATAGTCGATTTCAGTCTCGCTCTTTCAAATTCTCCTACAGACCGAGCGTTACATCAGTATTCCTTCCTTCACCTACCATACCTTATTTAAATATTTATATTACTGGGATGAAGTAATATATACTAGTTCTCTTACTTTATGTTAAAATTTTGTCAACAGGCAATTACAATAACAGCGAAGATAACAATAATTCTCGTGACATGTAATCAGCCCATGCTATCAACAGCTATTTCTTGGTTAAGTAGAACACTCACATTCTGGCTGATTTAGATGCTCCGACTTCGATTTTCCATCCACATCACGTAGATTCACATTGAAATTTATGGGTGGCTAGTAGGGTTATTGGGGTATAGATCTGAGACGACCCAAACCATTGTTCGTCTCAAGAAGGTCGGTTTATTGGTCTGTATAGTTACCAAAGCATGTTTTCTCGGGATATCAGGGGAAAGCTATTACGAAAAAAAATCAGGTTATTGGACGAAATCTACTTGATAAAAACTATAATTATGTGCTCTGAGCAGAAGGTTCGGATCACTAAGCCTTCCTGGTCTGGGCGATTTGTGGTGTAGCGCATGGAGGTGGGTTCGAACCCTCATAAATACATTTCTTACTGGGGGAGGGGGCGTTGGAACATCGCACACTATATCAAAGATTGCCCTTTGATGACGTCTAACGCTTTCGCTTAGATTTTCGGAATTTTTTATGCGTTCTATAATAAGAAAAGTAAGCTAGATAATACATTTGGTTTTGATTATCTGATGCGATATAGCAAACTGTTGTTCACTGGAGGACATCTGCAAAAACTTCTCCATTTATATCGATCACTTGTTCGTTCAAAACGTGATTATGGCTCTATTGTTTACAACGGTGCAAGCAAGTCAAACTTCGAAGAATTAAACTATCACTGCAATATATAACAGAATTGCGATCAAATCACTCGAATCCTGCATATAAATGACTTTTCAACCCCCAGTACGTAGATTTCTATTTAAATAAACCTTCCATTATTCCATCTCTTGGAATTTGTATGAAACCACACATTGTAGCAGCTGGTATTAAGTTTAGTCAAATTGTACCTATTAAGCTCTTACCAATTCCTCCAAGGCAGTTAGCTAATCCAGATGTAGATATTAAACTGACGAAATATAAAAAGGCAGACAATCGTGTATATACACAAGAATTTAGTCTACTGAGAGAAAAATACAGATCGCATCAGGCTATTTATACAGATAGTTCTGAAGATAGTGCTAGAGTAGCATGTGCTAATATCTTTAGTTCCAAAAGTAAAATCTGTCGACCACAAGGTAAAAGTTCGATATTCACTGCAGAAGCAAAAGCTATAGTGTCGGCTTTGGGAGGTATTGGGTCCACTAAAAGGATAAAATATGTCATATTCTCAGATTCACTCTCATGTCTTCAAGCGATTAAAAGTGGAACTTCACCTCATCCTACCATCTTAAATATTCCACAAATATATGACTGAAGATTTGATCAACACATTGATATTGTGTTTTGTTGGTTGCCTAGTCACGTTGGCACCAAAGGTAATACTGAGGCTGATAAAATTGCTAAGGCAGCTCTAGGTAATGAGGTTGAACCTGTTGAAATCCCCTATAGCGATTTCAGACCCTCTATCTGTGCTTATGAGAAAGCTGCTTCAATCTTTATGGGATGCTGTGGATATTAACAAACTTCATGCGTTCAAAAAAACCTGTAGTCTATACTCATCTGAACAACCGTAAACGTTTCGATCAAGCCATGATCAGGCAATGTAGAACCGGCCATACACAATTAACTCAAACATTTACTAAAAAGAGAATCAGACCCGAGGTGTATTCCATGCCATGCAGATCTCACCGTGAAACATATTCTTATCGACTGTACGAGATTCTTTTTATCGAGCAGCTACTTTAGAAGATCTATTAGTCGGGTAAAAGAAGGCTGTTATTTGAGAGAAATCGGTTTGCTGTATAGGTTTTAATGTGTGTATGTTTTAATGGGTTGGATTACATTGAAGATGTTTGTGTGCAAGTGTTGACTGGTGTTTTGCGTTATTCAATATATTTGAATGGCTCCAGATTCGCCTAACCAGTCACAGTAAGCATTTCCAAACGGTCACTTGGTAGCAGAGGGCAGTGACCCAGTGACTATGAAATGCGTGCCATGAAACAAACTCCTCACAGCACACCCATGCCTTGTGTTTAGGTGTGGATGGTTTCGCGGGCTTGGAAACAAATTATGATTGCCGAACACTCACTTTTTCAAATTATAATTCAAGCACCTCTGGTTTTATACTAGTGTGAGCCTTTGTTATATAGGTTAGGTCTATATAAAACCAGGTTTTAATATAATATCCTTATGCGAATTTCGGCCCTATAATGCCAAGAAGGTTGGGTGACCCGGTTTCGCCGGAATTACTTGTGGTTCCTCATAGCCCGATATCTGCCCAGGACATTGCCATTTGTATTCGGAGAAGCGAGAACTACTTCGTCAGTGGAGATATAATCTTGAACTAATAAACCATGACATTTACAGCCAATCTTTCTTTGCGTATTTATTTGCAGTGAACATTCGAATGCAGAAGCGAGTTACAGGATACAAAATATTCGAAATCAGCTGCGCGGAGTGATATATCAATGGTGCATGGGTTCATTGTGCAACGAGATCGAGTCGCAAACTTTCTAAAAACACGGCTTCTATATAAATGGACCAATGATAAATGAATATGTAATTCGATACTTTAACATTCAATATTTGCAATATATATATTCAATATTCATGATATATATATTCAATGTTTGTGGAATATATATTCGATCTTTGCGAAATATATATTCGATCTTTCACATAATATATTTTCTCTTTTTTCATTCATTGGATAATTCGAGAAAAACTTTTGACTGTGTGGACATTTTGGATATAAAGTAAATAGGAATATAGAATATTTAACTCTCGAAATATTATTGAGTAGAATGCAGTCAGAATCCCACAACCATGGCACGCTAGCCCCCAAGTCCTTTACATTGTGCCATGAGAAAACCCCAAGAAAACTACCCGGGAATGTATGGGATGTGATCGAGATCAGACAGACAGAGAGTTTTAGAGGTGTGAGTGTGGGTGGCGGGAGTGGGATCCCTTGCAAACATAAACGTGGCGATTGCGTAGGGAAAGTATGGGGTATTGGTGGGCGCGTGGGGTTCGTGTGGGGCGAAGCGTGGTTTGGAACTTTCCTCGTGGGGATAACGTAGGGTTTGTGTGGGGCAGCTGCTCGCGGTTATGCAAATTTAGCATCAATATGGGGATTATGTAGGGCTGATGTGGGGATTATGACGGGTGAATGGGCGAGAATTCAAAGTCCGCGTGGGGATGATGTAGGGCATACCTTTATCTGCTACATATTCAAAGTCTAACGTGGGGTTGGTGTAGGGAAAATGAACTTCGGAGTTAATCGACTGAGTTGTTTGTAGGGATTAGGTGGGGTGGACTTTTTCCAGCGCTCGTAGACAAAGTCCAATGTAGGGCATGTGTCGGGCTGTGCTGAAAGTTTAAGTCCGGCGTGGGGATGATGTAGGGCAAAATGCTCGCCGTTTTTATAGCTTAAGATAAACGTGGGGATTTTGTTGGGCAAGCATTCTTCCATGCATAGCCTAAGACGATAGTGGGGTTGAAGTGGGGCGATATTTTATTTGCACATATAGTGTGAGATAAATGTGGGGATCATGCAGGCAGACTGTGAACTCTGTTTTCTTAAAACAGTAAAGATTTTGGGCCAGTTTCAGTTCAGTAGCGTCGAAAAGACTGATCCGCCACCGCACACCGTCAGAAAAAGATGGGTCATCACCTTTTTGGGGTGATGGGGTCTGGTCATCACCCTTTTAGGGTGATGAAAAGGGTGATGAGAAAAGGTGACGACAAAATCCATCACCTAAAAAGATGATGAAACCAGGCGATCACCATAAAAGGGTGATGAGATTCAGTCATCACCCTTTTAGGGTGATGAACGACGAGTGGCCATCCTTGGTCATCACCCTAACAAGGTGATGAAATATCATCACCTTTTTAGGATGATGACAGATGAGTGGTCAGACAAGATAAATATTGGTTTCCAAAAATATATTTACCTCTACAAAATTTCTGTAATATATCAGTTTCATTATACTGTAAATTGATATAATTTGTAATAATTATGTAATAGGTATAACAAATTTATTTTTTCATTCACTTGCATTACTAATGGAAAATTTATTTACCCCTCACCAGAAAGATAAAGATTGACTTGGAAAGTCTATGTAATTATATATGTTAACGAATGAAGAGAAATGACGTCAGAACAATTTTGAATGTTAGCGAAATTAAGTTGTTGTGGTGGAGACACGGTTGACTGCACATCTATACCGTTGTCTTCCGCATTTGAATTCTATTTCCAATAATGATTTATTCAATGTAATAATGTCATGTAAAGTACAACACGTTGTCTGTGCTGTAGCTGAGTATATTTAGGTTTCCAACGTTTGTAGGATATAAACTAATTATAACCTGGGTATACTATATTCGTCCCAGCTATAACAACTATAGTATTATATAATCACCCCAGTCACACACAATAGGGACCGTAAGTGATTTTGCCGCTGTGCGGCGCCACGTGTCTTGTCGGACCCGCTGTAGGAGTTGTCTTTTCCTGAGTCGCCGTCAAAAGTATACGTTATGAACTTGGTTGATTTTTCTTCACCAAGACGTTAAGATGGCGAATAAATACGAAGAATGGACACTGAAAGACCTAAAGGATGAACTGAGGAAACGGAAAGCTAAACTATCGGGAAGAAAACATGAATTAGTCGAGCGGTAAGGTGTTTTGATTTACATGTCAAATCGTATATACCTATTGACGTGCACCCCATTTTCGTGGCCTACAAACTTTTCGCATATTACTGTTATGGCCTAAAAAATGAATGTTTATTTCCGATTTATTTAAAAGTTTCTGTCCCTAAAACGGGACGGATATTCAGACAGCTGGTCGTTTAGGTACAGGGGTGAAATCACCTGTTTTCGAACCAACACGATATCAGTACAGTGACGTCGCCAGTTCCGATCCAGTGTCAGTTCCGACCCACTTCCCAAAATATTGCTTTTTGTCATAACCATGATCACGCGAAATCATAAAACATTTGGTGTATTTAAGCAAGTTGATCAACCTCTCAATCATGGTAAATTATATTATGCATTCACATGGTTTCGTTAGGAGACAGCTTTGCCGAACCATTCCATACACACGACTACATCGGTCTAAGTACAAACACCATGACTCGCCGTTGGTCAAAAACCGTGTCATCTGCCAGGGCTTCCGATCAAAGTTTTGATGTTTTGTTTCTCATATATAATTATCATATGGTACTATGTATCTGTCATAAATTTATTTACTGTGGTGTCTCTCTGAAGGCTACCTGCTCCATTGTTGACATCAACTGTCGGACCCAGTTCCGAACCACCATCATCCATGGATGACCAATCTGGGTCCAGATGACCTGAAAATGTCTTGCGAACGCAGTGCTCATTACGTAAAATCGTAACTCGAGTGCTAATTAGCATTTCTTCTCTTTACTCCGATATTCAAAGGTAAAATAAGTGAAAGAACGACTGATTTATCGTCATTTTCGAGTGAGTATGCGCTTATTAGCCATCAGAGTTATTTCAGTGTTCAATATATCTTGCCAGTATGATCAGCTCGACCATATCACTATCACCCCCAACCCGCATTCTTTAACGTCAGATGTTCACTTATCAGACGAGGACATTCAAAATGAAATATCCAGCTAGGACCCTATTTGGCGGAAAGTTATCATGTTGACGATTACATTTGTTTATATCTGGGTCAAAGGTCAATGTCAAAATGAGGCTGGATCGGAACTGACGACAGTGGGTCGGAACTGACACCTCTCATTAAGAAATGTAATTTTATTTTCCTTGCAGTTCAGTTTATCCCTAGCTAAGTTAGTTTGTTAATAAAGGCGATGGACAATTGTACGGCGATCAAGATAATGAATATGCCAATCAAACCATTTCCTTCTGAAACAGATGCAAATTTCACTTTAGTGGGTCGAAACTGGCGACTCGTCTGTACTAAGTTAATTTTACTGACCGCTAGTTTTAGATTTGATACGGTGATCTGTCCGGTCAGAATATATGTTTATATAGAAACAACAGAGAAAAAATTCTGTATATGAAACTATTCCAGGCCAGGAATGTTTTTATTATTATTATTGAAAAAAAATGGGTTGGGGGGGGGGGGGGTGAAGGTGCAATACTCCTATTGAATACATCTTTTTTCTTATCAGGTTGCAAGCATATGACTGAAATGATAATTTCAAGGGTGATGTTGTGATGGAGCCAGAGCATTGTCATGGACATTCCGCCATGAGAAGAGTACAAAGATTTGAACAGTGACTCCAAGGTAGAGTAAATATCCCTTCAATGACTGTATCTGGATTGATTAATTACTAGTCATTGATACATTTCATTATTGCAATATGAATTGTTTGTTTGTTTTTTATTCTGTTTAATGCATAGCTGACTAGAAGTATGATCATCAAATTAGAAATACATGTATGGTAGTTTGTATGTCGTTGGCCGAACACCTCACCTATATTTACCTCACCTATATTTACCTCCATTAGTTTGCTCTCAATGGAAAGGAAGATTGATTTTTATTTGCAACGGAATGAATTTTCTGTTTACAAGTGAAATAGGCTGAGAGCACAGTTTAAAATATGAAATTCTGTTCTGTAACCGGTACTTTAGACTATAAAACTGTCACGTTTAACAGTATTCTGTTGGTCCTATCTGTGTTTCTTGCCTGGCATGTACTGGTCTTCAGTGGCATCACTGGTCTGCAAGATCGGGCAGATCAGAATGACAGATTCCTTTAATGTAATTTGATGCTAAAATGCATTTCTGCCTCTCTTTTCAGGTAACAATAATTTGCTAGAGAATGTATACTGCCCTGATTGAGTTTTATCTAATATAAATAATTGTGTTTGTATTTCAATCATCTATAGGAACAGGCAAATACTGAACCCCACTTAGTGTGTGAATTGGTAACAGGATAATGGATTAGATTGGCTTTGTGGATCTCATGTGAATACCAGTTATCCTCTCCTACAAGGAAAGGAAGTTACACCTGGAGGTGAGAAAATCTTATAATCACTGCATGTCTGAGAAAAAACTGTGATATCGGGTTCATCTCTAAGAGCTGGGATGTCCCACCAGTTGTGGGGATAGGGGTGCCAAACCAGTTATTTGTAGCTTATTTTGGGGAAAAAACAAAACATCTAAAGTTATGTACCCTGATTTTTTTTTGTTATGG
Organism: Hanleya hanleyi; assembly: GCA_036873755.1. Lineage (NCBI taxonomy): Eukaryota > Metazoa > Mollusca > Polyplacophora > Lepidopleurida > Hanleyidae > Hanleya > Hanleya hanleyi. The sequence goes on from JAVTVY010020832.1 coordinate 18,768, forward strand.
CCAGCCCCTTGACTTACTGTACATTAGGGATTAAGAGTTTCAAAGTTGTTTAAAATATGTTCCCAGTAACAGATCCATATTGCCTTCTGATGAAATGTTTTATAATACTTTTTATACGCCCGTCAAATTTGACGGGACATGTTATGGTATGGCGTCGTCCGTCCGTTAACTTTTTCTCGTCAACGCAACTCGTCCTAGAGTTTCCAATGGATTCTTTTCATATTTGGTGCACCTGATCGGTACCATGTCTAGATGTGCATGAAGTTTTTTTCGGCCCGATTCAACGTTTTCTTGAGTTACTCCCTTTGATTTTGGTCTGAAATCCTTGTATTTGGCACCTCCTGTCTTCGTCAACGCAACTTGTCCTAGAGTTTTCAATGAATTCTTTTAATATTTGGTGCACGTGATCGGTACCATGTGTAGATGTACATGAATTTTTTTCGGCCCGATTCGACGTTTTCTTGAGTTACTCCCCTTGATTTTGGTCTGAAATCCTTGTATTTGGCACCTACTGTCTTCATCAACGCAACTCGTCCCAGAGTCTTTAATGGATTCTTCTGAAATTTGGTACATATGATCAGTGCCATGTGTAGATGTGCATGAACCTTTTTCGGCCCGATTCGACATTTTCTTGAGTTACTCCCCTTGATTTTTGTCTGAAATTCTTGTATTTGGCACCTACTGTCTTCGTCAACGCAACTCGTCCCAGAGTTTTCAATGGATTCTTCTGAAATTTGGTACACATGATCGGTACCATGTGTAGATGTGCACAAACGTTTTTTGGCCCGCTTCAATGTTTTCTTGAGTTACTCCCCTTGATTTTGGTCTGAAATCCTTGGATTTAGCACCTACTGTCTTCGTCAACGCAACTCGTCCCAGAATTTTCAAGGATTCTTCTGAAATTTGGTACACATGATCAGTATCATGTGTAGATGCGCATGAATTTTTTTCGAACCAATTCAACGTTTTCTTTAGTTATCCGCCCTTGGTTTTAGTCTGGAATACTTTTTGTTTGGCACCTACAGTCCTCGTCAACGAAACTCCTAGGGGTTTCATTGCATTCTTTTGAAATTAGGTACACATGATTGGTGCCGAGTGGACATGTGCACAAACTTTTTTCGAGTTGATTCAAGAGTTTGAGTTACTCCCCTTGATTTTGGTCTGAAATCTAAATTTGACACATACTGTCCTCGTGAACGCAACTCGTCTCAGACTTTTCGATGGATTCTTTTGAAATTTGGTACATATGGTCAGTACCATGTGTAACTGTGCACACACTGTTTTTGAGCTGATTCGACGTTTTCTTCAGTTACTCCCCTTGATTTTAGTCTGAAATCCTTGTATTTGGCACCTACTGTCATTTCGACCTAATTCATCAGGCTGATGAGCTTACTTTTGCAGCTTATGCTAACAAAAATGTTGTTTTAAAGTTACTGATACATGTATACATAAGTGCATAACCGGGAGTGAGGGAATATGCACCCCCGCAGAGTAAGAGTAACTGGAGTTTAACTTGCTCCTGCAAATACCACTCCAGGCCCTTATGTATCCCCCCCCCCCAAACCTGATTTCCAAACCTGCCCACACCACTTACACAACAATGATAGCTTATACATGTACAGTATTATGACAATTGCAACAATACAAACAACATACAGTCCAGAAAGGTTCATTTGTATGGTTAACCTTTGTCTATAACAACATTCAGGAGATAAAAATGCTGTTCGTCAACTGTATGTTTTTACGGGCATATTTTGGGTTCAATTGAACTCTTGTTTTATTGTCTTTTAAGGTGGCTATGTATGGTAAAACAGGTCCCTGTTTGTACCGCAGTCTTCACGAATAGTGACGATGGAAAAGGTTGTATTTTCTGGAGAAACAGTATGGCAACAAACTTCTCCCCACCCAGACCAATGTAGACGCACCTCTCCCAGGCTTTGTGTCACAGGAACTGGCTGAGCGACATAGTGTAAGTTGAAGTAAATTATTCATATCTGTTGTTAGAACATAGAACACATCAGTTCCACATCGCCAAGGTTGGCGGCTGTCACCTTCCCCCCCCCCCCCAATCATGAAGGGGAATACAGAAATCATTTTTGTATTGCTGTACCGTGGATGATATCTCAGCTGCTTTTTGATTGAAACATACATGAAGATGCTTAGTACCTTACTGATGTGCATTGTCACATTCTTTATGGCCCTTCAGTATATGCTTATCCAGTCCATATCTCGAATACCATCAAACTGCCCACTATGAATCAGGTTTCTGTGACCTGATAGCTTGGAGTTATAGAAGAATCGAGAGGTTTTCAGATGCACAGCTTCGTATATAAATTTGAAAAAATATTACTTGTTCTATGATAGATCTGTATATCTCGAACCCTATGCTGTTAGTTATATGAACATAAAATGGTCTGATCAGCGTTGAGAGTGATCTGAATTTATTGTGTTTTGTTTTAGCCAGTTTTGTAGGGGTCAATGCTTGACTGCCATTATCATGAAACTGGAATATCTGTATGCTCAACCATATTTGTTTCCTGTATTAATTTATTACGATAGCTCGGGCATTCAGAATATACTAATCGTTTTTCATTGTTTGACTTTCAGGTTATGTTTGCAACCAGTTCAAGGGCACACTGTGGTCCAAAGGAGAGGCATCACTCAGAAATGCCATGATGCAGCAAGGTCAGGTAGAATCCGCCAGAAAACACCATTGAAGAAGCATGATCTCCACATGTCAGAAGAGCTGGTGGACTCTTCTTCAGCTTCACCCTCATCTGCCAACGACAGTCCCCCAAGGAATGCTAAAGGCCATCCCACAGCAGCTGGGAAAAGACCAAGACAGATTTTTTTAAACCTTTGAGGGATGAAAAAAAAACATTCTACTTGACACAGATTTTCAATGTGCTTCCCATTTTGTGCTCGGGTGTTTTAAGACATGGTACAATATATATTTTATGCTGTTAAAGAATAAAAGGTGAAATACGCGTGGATTTTGCTTCTGCTGGTGGTTATTTTAAGGGATGGATGATATTGCAGGAGGAATCGGGACAGACTAGACAGTCTGTACAAATGACATGCCCTTCCAGATAGAAGATGTCCCCTCCCCCACACCCCAGGAATTCTGTACAGATGGTGTTTTGTGCACCCTGCCCCATAATTTCCCCATTTGTGGGGATACTGCAGAGTGCTCTGCCCAATTCATTCCACACTCCCAAATAACTACCCAGAAAATAACCCATTGTTGGTACATTCGGGGGCGACAACCCCACGCCATCCCCTAGGGTTACTGTGGAGATGTTGCCATACCTCTTTGTGGGATTTTCTGCCCCATATTGGAATTACTGGCCCGCAGATTCTCCACGTGGGGATATTGTGGGGTTTTCTGTTCCATGCTGGAATTACTGCCCCGCAGATTCCCCACGTGGAGATGTTGTGGGGTTTTCTGCCCCGCAGATTCCCCATGTCGGGGATATTGTGGGGTTTTCTCTCCCATGCTGGAATTACTGCCCCGCAGATTCCCCACGTGGGGATATTGTGGGGTTTTCTGCCCCGCAGATTCCCCACGTGGGGATATTGTGGGGTTTTCTGCCCCGCAGATTCTCCACGTGGGGATATTGTGGGGTTGTCTCTCCCATGCTGGAATTACTGCCCCGCAGATTCCCCACGTGGGGATGTTGTGGGGTTTTCTGCCCTGCAGATTCCCCACGTGGGGATATTGTGGGGTTTTCTGCCCCGCAGATTCCCCACTTCGGGATATTGTGGGAGTTTCCGTCCCATGCTGGAATTACTGCCCCGCAGATTCCCCACGTGGGGATATTGTGGGGTTTTCTCTCCCATATTGGAATTACTGCCCCGCAGATTCTCCACGTGGGGATATTGTGGGGTTTTCCGCCCTGCAGATTCCCCACGTGGGGATATTGTGGGGGTTTCCGTCCCATGCTGGAATTACTGCCCCGCAGATTCCCCACATGGGGATGTTGTGGGCTTTTCTGCCCCGCAGATTCCCCACGTGGGGATATTGTGGGGTTTTCTGTACCATGCTGGACTTACTGCAGGAATATTGTGGGTCTATCCCATACCAGCTTTAAATATAGTTCCCCGCATCATCCCCACATGTAGGGAACACGTGGGGCTGAGGTTGGGATAGTGCGGGGATTTAATTCAGCTAAGCAGCATTAAGAAACTCCTTTTCCATGACTAAGTCCAATGTGGGGATTTTACCAAATCCCTACACATTCCCCACATTGGCTGTCCTACACATTCCCCACATGATCCCTACACAGCTTGCCCGACATAAACCCCACAAATTCCCCAGCTTATTGGTTTGTAAGGGATGTAGTGGCAAGCAACCAGTGAAATCGTGTATCTAGTAGATATTTCTTTTTGGCTCGTTCGGTTGCGCGCTGAATTTATAAGTACGAGGTTGGGTGTTCGAATTTCGATCGAGCTTGATCAGGTACAGCAAATATAAATATATCCAATTTGTGTTGCTTGTTGGTTATTAAACTTCATGTAATTGGAGCAGAGACCAGAGACCTGACGTAGCAAGAGTAACAAATACACACTGTAATGATACAAATACTCATTGCTCATTATTGGTACTCATTGCCAGTGATTCGTGACTGATTTCCCATAAATTTCAACAAGATTCTCGTTAACATTTTATGGGCCACCATTGCGGTATGAGGCAGGGTTTACGACTGACCTCTGTTATCGTTAACTTTATACAGGTCCTTCACACCCATCGTGTGCGAGTTCTTCGGGAAATTAATCCGCGATAATAGAACGGAAGAAGATAAGCTGAAGAAGATAAGCTGCCGGACATTGAGCAGGTTCCACAAAATAAAATGTCCCTCTGGGGATAACAAAAAACTATTTGGAGTTTTAGATCAATCTCACATCTTTTATTTGAAAGGATGTTCCATACATATATACCTATGGATAGAGTGTAGCATGTTATATCTGTGAAATGTATGACTGAATTTTGTCGGGTTCACCTAATGACATCTTTTGAATCTTAAGTGATTATGCGTGTCTTCAACCTATAATACGCCAAAGGAATGAACCCTGAGGTGTTGATGTTGTCGATGTACGAAAAAGATTCAAGCAATTATACATTTGGCCATTCCAAATAAAAAAACGAATCCCCTATGGATGGTTTTGCAACAATATATCCTCCTCTACCTACACTTGTATTTATCAAAAAAAATTATGCTCAACTCATTTCCTCTCTCTTAAGCCTTCCATTCCAATTCTTTTAGCAGAGTACCTCACCGCCTCCTAATTTTTAACCATCCGCATGGAATGCCGTTTTGCAATTGGAATGGCCCATTGAATCAATACGACGGTCTGATGTGTTAGTGGCTCGATGTGATTCCTTTACCCAAACTTGGTGATGCGAACTCGGCTATATACCACCAGTATTTACATAAATGTAATTAGTTGTGATCTGTAGACAAGACAATTTCGCGTTTCCGGGGAGAGATTCTCAAACGGGGGTGCGTTTGTTTTGGAAGAGCTGTAATTTATTAACCAACGATTAACATTACATTAGAGAGAACTTCAAATCTGTTAACTCTTGACTTGGTCAAAGGAAACTTTGCTGCGAACATTGCAGGAGCGAGAGAGGACCAGAAATAAACTTTTTTGGCTACATGTACCATTAAATCGTACGAAACTAACCAGAGAATATAGTGTTTATTCATCTATTATTAACCCGTGTTGAATACTGTCATTGTGAACATGATGAAATGATAGATTTGACCCTCCGTTCTCATGAAGTATACTACACTGGTTTAGTTCACAGTGTCTGTTGTGTCGAAAACAGTTCCAGCAGAGTGTATAGTCCAATTTAGACCGCATATCTGCTCACGAAGCCAAAACTATTTTATAATGCAATAACACTATCAGCTATAAATATCTCAATATTAAATCTAAAACTAAATTAAAAAACAAACAAAAAATTGATGATTTGACTTCAGTTATTGCGTATAATATTGTACAGCTTTTTCTCTCTCATCTCCGATAGATATATTTTCCTGGATATGACATTCTTTTGGAATTGAGTCTCTCAGATGAATCCGCGATGGGGATTTTATTTGCAGAAAAAATTAGCAAACGCTGTTTGGTTGAGATGAGAAGCGAATACAATCTATACATTGTTGTGCCCTAGACGGGCTCCTTCGACGAACCAACAATTTAAGCACGTTGAACTACGTATACAGGTCGATCGTTGGACTCCACGCAAAGCCTTGAAAATTGAGAGAAAGTTGCGCTTGGGAATTAGTCGCATGTAGGCTGTTTACAGTCTGCTTTTCAGGTATAAAAAAGTGGACATAAATGACGATGGTTGTGGAATGAGGGACAGATATGGTTCTACAGTTGCAGTTGCAATACAAAGCAAAAAACAGTCCGTAAGACTGTAGGTTGCAGAGTTATAGATTTTGGTATATAGTGGCCGTTATAGTGGTATATAGTGGCCGTTATATTGGTATATAGTGGCCGTTATAGTGGTATATAGTGGCCGTTATAGTGGTATATAGTGGCCGTTTTTCATCTCCATGGTGTTCGAATCAACCACCACAATCAAAGCATAAATGAGATTCATTATACTCTATACTCTAGGAAATTCATTTGGATAAAGAGTACTGACCGGCGATGAGGAACGTCACCATGTCTTGCTCTCATCATGAAAAAGTGTTGACCGATTCTTTCTTGCATGAAACAATCATGTCTTTTAACAAGTTTTCATTTCATGCATATTGAACATTGATGCTACATTGGTACGTAATATGTCTTTGCATTTTTGCCGCGGAAATTATTTTGTGAACGGCAGCAGAATATTGACCGTCCAATCTGAAGCCTATTCAGTGTAATTTGAAACTTCTGTTACTTGACAACAAATCAATAAATTGATGTTAACGGTAATCGATCCGCGGGCCACATCATTACGAATCGGACGGGTATACTCGTCTATACATTAGAAATTGATAGAATCTGTTATAGAAAAGTGTCATTTACGTATAACATCCCATGAGAAATCAAAACGCATAGAGACAATCCTACAGGTCAAAGGTCATATTATTTTAGTGCTCAGATATTCTAATACACTTTCAAAGAATCAACTCCGTAGCTTGCGTCATTATATAATAACGAACATCTTTTCCAACACAAGTGAATGGGAGATAACTACTCGTTCTTGTTGCACAATAGTTTGAAAGACAGATTTCAGTATGGCCATACATAAGACATAGAAAATCTTAAGTTTCTTGCAGATGTCTTGTTTCGTGTTGACTGGATACTGCAGACAATGAAACGCCAAAAACTGCACTTATTTCATTCACCCATTTTAAGGGAAAACTTACTCACGGTATATGTCTCAACCGTTTGGTCACTATTCACAGAAGAAGTTTTAACTTTACAGGTCAATAACTTATAAGGTCAGGGTCAAGTTCAAATATCAGGAACGCTATGAACAGCTGTGGACAGACATTAGTCACGTGTCGAATATTGTAGCTATAGATTGAGTCGTTTTAGAGGTAGTAATAATTTAGCTAGAAAAAGAATAATATTAACAATCAATTGCATAACTATAGGTCACGTATTTAAGACGGAAAGACCTAATGATGTCATAGTCACGGACTGTTTCGCGCCTATATTTACCATCATCCGAACGCATGACACGATCATACGTAGAAGCTTCTGCTCGTAGCCATGCGGTAACGGGTGATATCTGAGAGTATTAGGGCGTTTCCCAAATGGTCACATCCGATTGGTCCCGTTAGCTCCGACATCGGCGCAATCACATTCGTAAAACGAAGACACATCACCAGAAAGCGATCGATTGAAATGATCCCTTGGTGGGCCTCGGAGTGCCCCCATCACAAAATAAAAAGCATATCATTTTCCTGTGAACTGTCGCCAATTTTATTTTTTATAAATATGTTTGGCCGCTTGTAATATGATTTTTCCTGAGGAAAACAAAGAAGCATGCTCCATTAGAGTGAGAAATAAAATAGCTAATTTGCACAACTTCGGTTTGGTCTCCCACAGTCTTGCGCCTCGAGCATGCCGAGCGCTTAAGTGAAATTGACATGCACCTAGATGTCTCATGGCTGAGATTTCCAGGTCAAAGTATTTGAATACGGACAATTTCATTGGCTCGTTTAAATGGAGCGGGCATACGACTTGATGCTTGGGCAAGCTGACATCGAGCGAAATACACAGAGAATGAAGTCATTGAGCTAAGGGTGATGTTAAGTGAAACGTGAAATGCCCTTAGCAAGCTAAGATGATATTTACAAACATTGTACATACTATCCAGCGTTTCTGGCTGCCACAGTAGAACGGGTCTATGTGGGTGAATAGTGCCCGACTTGACCGCTTCTGCATTTTGAGTAATTCATCTTGACTGTTGTTTGCATAGCATAAGGTTGGCCGTTCAAAAATTGCTATCATCTCACCCATTATCGTCTGATGAATTCGCGGGGCTATTATATCGATACAGCTCTTCGATTTATGTACCTAATTTATTTTAAGACAGAAACTTTCTGATAACATATACTTTATCCTACTTCGGTCATTTTAAGTCATAGTGCTGAATCCTCGGGGCAACGGATCATGATCATGTCCAAAATAGCATTCGAGAGGGGTATTGAAAAATTTGCGTTTTCGTCCAGATTTTAGCATTTCTTTACCATAAAGCCCATGAAATTAATTTAGTTTTTCTGGAATAGTGTTTCTTTTTTGCCAGAAATATTGGTGGGAGAAATGGTTAGAGATATTGAAAATCTACGCTATACTCGACCACAACTACCTTCCAAGAAAGTGATGCCATCGGCGCAGCCAAAGTAGTTTGTTTTCATTTTCTGTTGGAGCTTTCAAATCGCGCGTTTAGGCGACAGATCAGTAATTTTTCTTTAGTTTAACCGCACATTTATTGCAACTTGATTGACCAATGTTTTATATTCAGAAATATGTGTAACACACATGTATCACGGTCAGTGTGGATCAAATGAAAAAAAATGGGAAAATGCAATATAGCCATAAAATCTAATCATAGCCATCAAAATTCTCTCTCAATCACGATTACTCAAGAACGATCAATGAGAAGACATCAACAGTCCAATTTGTGTGAAAGACTCGGTAAGTCAGTTGAGGTATTATAGACCAATAATGGCTAAATGCAGAACAGTAGATAGCAAAAAGAATGTTCAACATCAGTAGATTATGTGGGTCGGACGAAAGGTCAGTGTAGATGAACTTGATGGAAATAGTTTTAAAAAAGGTCAGCTATAATATTACAATTTAGAAACGAACAGCGCAACCTGCGAGGTGAAAAGGTCAGTTGAGTCTTCAGAAATCACATAATAGGTCCGAAAACTTATTGCCTGTGTTCATTGTAATCTGTTATGCATACAAAACTGTTCTTTCGTTTTGATTAATTATCTCTATTAGGTAGATTAGATTCGCATTTCGGATGTATGAACAACTGATGATTGCCCTGTCGCGATGTATGTTATCCATATCTTCGCAGATTAATTGAATTGACATAATTCAGTAGATACATGTTCCTTTGTGTCTTCCTTACCCAAACTATGTATCTCATCGAGGGTATGGTTCCCTTCAGTCAACGGAAGTAATGCCATTATGACATTATAGGAAATTGTCGAAATACTATGGGACTTTTGATGTGAAAATTTTGCTATATTATCATATGCATTAGCTTATGAGGACCATCACTTGTCAGAAAAAAGTAAATACCACAGACAAAAAACTCGTACATCGGTAAAATATTTCAATTGTCAACTCATAAATGGGGGGTGGGGGTGGAGGGCTATTGAGCAAAAACATGAGAGTGGGCCACATCACATTTTCATGGAGCGAAACAATATGTATAAATCGAAAAGGTGTAAGAAAAAGCACGTGGATTGGAGCGATATGCGAAAGGTGAGGAAAATTGACGACGTCCGGAGAACAAAAAGTAACCACATGAATCTACATGAAAGCTTCCCTGAGCACCCTGTATGGCCGACTGATAGGAATGAAAAAAAAATCGACAGACTCTAGGTGCATATCATTTTGGTATCGATCAAGGTTCACACTCTTGTAAAATGTAATATTGATATATTACACGGCAATATGACCTGCACAAACTATATTTGTTTCAGCGCATATCAAAGCCATTCCCCAACAAACATCTTAGTTTCAACTGACGAAGCCCAGAATACCAGCGTGAAGGCAAATCATAGCATCTGAGTAGTAAGGCTGTTCTCAACTGGTTTTACTCTACCAGTAACTATGTCGTGTTCCTTTGGTAGAGCAGACTCAGAAAGTTCATTTTCCGAGTATTAGAGAGGAAGTTGATGAGTTAATGTCACCCACTCTCACAAAGATGCATAAACAATCGATGAAGCAAGATTTATTGTGGAGAATATTCTGAAAATCTACCAATTCTTTATTTCACTGATTAGAACCTTGTGCTAAGTCACTCTGTGAGATATGTCATGCTGTTGAGTAAGGGTATAATGTTGGATATATGGCGATGCTAGACAGTTCGCATTCTAAAACAGAACAGAAATTCGCAGGCTCAACTCGATAAGGAAACATAGCTTTTGAATTGTTATGTTATCCATCGTTTGTCTCTGTATATGTACGCAGTCATAACATAATGAAGCAACAGACAGATAAACAACCCTATGCAATGTATATACTGAATGCCCTGTTGTTCCCAACTTATACAATGTTGGTGTCAGAATGCATGAAGGGTTTAGTGACATATTTGTTTATACCAAAGAGGTAGAATATGACATTACTTTTGCACAGATTTTAACCTCAGTAACACTTTGCGAAGACATGGCAAACGTTAAACATTTCAGTTACAAACATCATTACGTTGTCTGAAATCGTCAAAGGTCTTATCAAGCAGGACCCTCGGACAGAATTAGAAAGCTAAGCTTACATATCATGTATGTCAAACCCTGGATGAATCCTCGTGATTGTATTATGGTTTCATGGTAATTTTTTATTATGCTTCACTATTCTATGATTAACAATGATCTTGACTTGAAAGATTATATCCACCTGACACTGAACCTTCATTTTCCTATCTTCTTTTTATGATAATTACCTCCCCTGGTTAGATTTCCCATATATACCATGATACTGCGGGATTCCGAAAATGCTAAAAAAAAACATATAGCGGGATTGTAGCCTCATTGAATGAGCTCGTATTGGTGATTTATTGTATGAATGGTAGACATTTTGGTTCCCAATTTGATGTTTTCCTGTAACACTGTTCACTAAGACTTCTGATATGTAAACCTGGAAATTTTTTGACTACAATACTATCGAGATGCCTTACTGCGGAATTAGTGACGGGTTCCGCTCTATTCTTTTAGTAGAGTAGAGTATTCAACTGAACTAAATATAGGTGAAAATGAATGTATATTGTGAGCTATTATGACATCATCATGACGTCATGTCTCGAAAATCCCGCAAGTCCTTTAATTCGATAGGCCACTGAGGCAGCTTTCCATCCATATACACTTTGGTACAGTAGTCGTAGATTTGACGAAGTTAAAAGGACGAAGTGTATCCATACCCTTCAGATCCAGTGTGTGGCTGTATTTCACTGAGGGCACCTATCTTGGTGATGTCATGATTGTTTGTCACTAAGATTCTTCACAATGACTTAAAATGACCCCAGTAAGAGAAGATATGATGACAGAAATATATGGTCCATAAATCTGTTCCGTTCTGGAAATAAGTCAGATAGATTAGTAGCGGTCATGTTTTCCCCTCCTCCAGAGCCGATAGGGGTAAATATGACCTCATTGAGTATTATTTTCATTCTTTAGTCAAAAGCATGTGCTTTGTTTTGATAATAACATATCTCGTTTTGATTTAACTGGTTAAGTACATTTTCCCCTACTCCCCTCCCCATATATTTTCACGAAATTATTATCACCGCCGCTCGCTGCAAAATCGCTGTAGCTACTTTATGCCCACACAGATTTTCGGCCTGCCACCACTGGAATGACCAGCATACCCCACTGTTCCATGCTGTATAGTCAGCAATTGGTAAGCTCGAGGTGCAAACGGGACGACTATTTAGGTGCACGAGTTCCCGGACTAATAAGAATGTAATGGGAAAAGGGGCCGGCGTACTGAATACTCTGAGTGCACATTTAAAAACACCACAAGAACCAAGAATGATGATCTACAAGTTTTGAGGTCTGATTCTATTCCCGTAAAGATTATTAGGTATAATATTTTGCAGAACATACCTGTACAACCTCAATCTAACTCTGCCAGAATAAAACATATGATTGCTGTCTCCTTTGTCAGTGATTTATTATGATCAATAAACATCAGTAGCGACAACGAATGCCTTAATCCATAATATAATTGAGACTGGGAAAACAGCGACAAGGGAATCCTTTCAGATGCACTCAAGAATCATCACCTGATAGTTAAGTGAGGCAAACTCCGAATTGCTCTTGCGATAACCGTCACATTGGCTTGTCTTCAAGAGCCCAGCTGAAGTCTTACGATACGAACTGTTTGCTGGGGAACACTGGGAAAACACAGTTGTGAATTATAGAATTATCATCGATATAATCAACTATTGTACATAAGCCATATTAGCGAAATTTTCTGGACCAAAGCAAGGTTTAGAATGAGAGAACAGGCGGATATGCAAAAGAGAAAACGTCTCCCCTATTATTATTCGAACTGAAGGATTGGACGAAAGTTCGGTTTGAACATTATAGATTCCAATATCGATAAGTACTGGCAACTTTCAGTTTCTATTAATACCTGTACAAGGGAAAGTGGAGGGAGGGGTTAATGTCACACTGAAGGTTATTTCACTTATATGGTTACAGCCAATTTGAATGGTGGCGGGAGTCGAAATACTCGGAGAGAATCACAGTCAGTCGGCAAGTAACTGGCAAACGTTCACCAATACCAGGGATGGGAAAATATGTTATATTTAAAAAATTCGCACAGAAAGCATATTGAAGGCACGCAAGACAGATAACCCCTATCTGGGCGAACAGGAGCCTGTGGGCAGCCTATGGGAAGACAGGATTCCCCGTTCTCCTAAATATTTTAGACTCCTCCGATTTCTTTTCATCGTTTCCCTACATTACACAATCAGCCGTGGTGTATTTCATATACACCACGGCTGACTTCCTTTTCCCGGATTAGACGGAAATAGGTTGAGCTCAACACTCAAGCTGGGATGATCACTGGATAAACTAGTTATATGATAGAATCGTTTTGGTTCTTGGGCTGTATCCTGTCCTGTGGGGTCATATGACTTCATGCCAGTACGCCGGCATCTTTTGTCACTGTCTCTGTCTGCTACATATAATTTTTTTTATAATTTACACTTTATTCGGCTTTTTTGGACAAGCATACACAATCCAGTCCTTGAAATCATCAGAACACAATATTACGTGCACCATCTCAAATACCATATAATATACTATACATGTATATATATATATAGAAGTGGGCAGTCTGTATCATATCAGTATATTTACCTAATGTGTGCATGGTCTGGGAGCCTCTAATCTGGTTATATATTTTACGAGTCAAAATGTATGTGACAATAGCATCAGCGTCGAAATAAGAGGTGCAAAGTTGACCAATATTGGTCAAATTGACTACGTTCACCATTTTTGTAATGTATACATTTTTGGGTTTCATAAACAGCTTTGGTTTCGTTTTATATGCTTCGTATGCAGGGTTTTGTTTACTACTTTCATTTTGTATATCAAAAATTTAATGATGGTTATAAAATAGTTCCAAGGCCTATTTCTCATTTCAGGTAATCCCAAGATTACATTTTCCGATGAAAATTTAATATTAATACCTACTTAGGCTAACCACAGTTCAATTTGCCTGCAGAGTAAATTTATTCCATAACAGTACCACAAAAGATGAATAATAGTCCCCGGGGTCCTATTACAAAATGTGCACAACATGTGTCTGCTGCATATAATGGCTTCGTAAAAGTTTATGCTGATAATGGTTAGGCTGTTCACACCCACGTCAGAAGAATCAACACTTGGGATATGATTCTGATAATATACTCTCCTACGTCAGTCTCTGTCCGTAATCCCGAAGCTGATAGAAAGCTGAATACTTGTCCTAAAGTAATTAACATTATACTGATTAATTATTTGTATTGCCAAGGATACTTTGGGAACCATCCAGACTCTCTCCTAGGAACGGAGTAATTCAATATTGCTGATAATTCTAATGGCGGGTTCTTGTTCCAAGATTTAGATATAAAACATTCAACTCTATCAGCGGGCTGTGGCAGGTCGTATTATCGTTGTATATTTTTGTACGGTTCAAAGTGTATGTACTTGTAACGCGTTCTGGCTCAAAGGGAACGTTTCCTCATCGGCCATGGGATATAGAAAAGAAATAAATCTATTAAACTCAGTGCCACATCTTTTATTATTTGATTTAAGTTGAAAGTATTCCCAGGAGACCTCTAAGTTTCTGCATCTCAGCGTATCTTATTAATACATCAACCACACGCTCGAATGTGTTTGTTTCCAAATGCCATAGAACATGCTATACGACAAAATGCCAAAAAGGAAATGAGAAAGGACGGGGCGGGAACCTATCACTCAGAATACGGTAGAATCTCAGACGTAGCCTTAGTATCTCCGCCACGCTTTTATTTCTACTGTTCATGTGAAGACTGAATTATCCATACGGCCCCTAGCACCGGCTTCAGCCGAATTAGATACGCTAGCTATCGGCAATACCATGCATACCATATTAGATACGCTAGCTATCGGCAACACCATGCATACCATAATGGTATGCATGGTATTGCCGATAGCTAGCGTATCTAATTCGGCTGAAGCCGGTGCTAGGGGCCGTATGGATAATTCATAGTCTCCACATGAACAGTAGAAATAAAAGCGTGGCTGAGATACTAAGGCTACGTCTGAGATTCTACCGTATTCTGAGTGATAGGTGCCGAGGAATAATTTCCTGTAGAGTCATATGGTTGCTTTTAAGTAGCAAGACGTCGTCAATTTTCCCCACCTCTTGCATATCACTCCAATTTATTACCTGTATATGGTAGGATTCTGCTGATGGACTGTAAGTCCCCGAGGCCAGTCCTTTGTGCATGTCTCTAGACATATATATGTAGGTTTATTGTCTTGATGGGAAATTTAAGCCGTACAACTTCGGGCATTACGGGTTAGTTTTTCTGGGTATACGTGCCTTTACCAGGCTTACTCCATGTTGAGGCGTTTACTCCATCAGACGTCCACGATGCTCATCCAATAACATCAGATGAGTTGTTGGAGCTGATCTGTCATCACAGCTCCCGAGCTAGCGTATCTAATTCCGCTTAACCCTATCTGGCCTGGGCGATTTGGGGTGTATCGCAGCCTGCGGGGGGGGAGAGATTTTCTCTACCACTAAGGCTAGAGCGCTGAAACTTACCACACAGTATCTTTTGTTCAAGCTCTACCGGAAAATGTAAAAAAATCCAAGATGACCGCTATGATGACGTCACAGTGACGTCATCTTCTCGGAGGCCATTTTTCGGCCTTTTTGGGGTCGATTTTTCGAAATTTTCATTCTTCCGATTTTTCTCTCGAAAAAAATCAAATAAAATATAGAATAATTAGTTTTCCATAAATAAAATACTTTCAAGGCCTTTTAGGCAAGGAAAATGTGAAGAAATGAAGCGAAAAGATTGAAAAACACGACTTTCGCGGATACCACATGGCCGCCATTTTGAATTTACCCATGATTCTCTGCCCGGGGGTATATGAAGATAGGCTCAAGATGACCCCGATAGGATAAGCTTAAAAGTTACCAAGTTTCAGCCTCCTCGGGTTTTGTCGTTTCGGAGCAGCAGAGAAAAGTTTACTAGGGGGGGGCACTTTCCGCCCCCCCCCCAGGCCAGGTAGGGTTAAGCCGGTGCTAAGGACCGTATGGATACTTCATAGTCTCCACATGAACAGCAGCAATAAAAGCGCGGCTGAGCTACTAAGGCTAAGTTGCCGAGGAAGTCATATGGTTGCTTTTGAGTCGCCAGACGTCGTCAATCTTTCCAACCTCTTGCATATCGCTCCAATTTATTACCTGTATATAGTAGGATTCTGCTGGTGGACTGTTTGTCCCCGAGGCCCGCCCTGTGTACATGTCTATCGACAAATATATGTAGATTTATTGTTTTGGTGGGAAATTTACAGGTTAGTTTTCTGGGTATACGTGCCTTTACCAGGCTTACTCCATGTGGAGGCGTTTACTCCGTCAGACGTCCACGATGCTCATCCAATAATATCAGATGAGTTGTTGGAGCTGATCTGTCATCACAGCTCCCGAGCTAGCGTATTTAATTCCGCTTAAGCCGGTGCTAGGGGTCGTATGGATACTTCATATTCTCCACATGAACATCAGCAATAACAGCGCGGCTGAGATAGTAAGGCTACGTCCGAGAATACACTACATTCTCGGGTCTGATTGACAGGTGCCGAGGGATGATTTCCTGTAGAGTCATATGGTTGCTTTTAAGTCGCCAGACGTCGTCAATTTCTCCCCACCTCTTGCATATTGCTCCAATTTAATAGTTACCGATTTGTGATTATGGTCACAGTAGAAACAATTCCAGGCCTACGCGATATAGCAATACGTTTTCAGCTATGCACCTGGGCAAACAATAAGCACCACCATAATTTATCAACAGTTGTATTGCCATTAGGCAGTGCGTACCTGGACATCTACTAAACCAACATATACTGCTACTCTTACAAAGACAAAAACAACAATACAAGCGTCTAGTCCGTCATTCAATATTAGCACCAAATTAAAATAGTAAATCATAGTATACATACAACTAGGCTAATTTCCTGCAAGAGAGAAGCTCTCAACAGTTTTCAATGATGCCAGTAAGACATCATGATGTTCCAAAAATACCAAACCGGATAACTGATCAGTATTCTTAATCCATATGATTTTATTTGTAAAGCCGTTCTAGAATATGATGTATCTCAGTCACGATTTGATTGTGACTGTTCATATGAACACTATGATGATCTTGAAATACATAGGCTCATACGGCCCCCAGCCCCGGGTTAAGCGGAATCAGACACGAAACGTACCGCTCTACCGCCATGTTCGTCATTAATCACAAATTTATAAGCTTGATCTGTATCATTGGAATTCAGCCCCATCGCTTATGGAACGCTTGGATCAATCATTCTCCTGTCTGTATTGCGGGGTTCCTAACTGTCACTTTGAGACCCAATAAGTCCCTCAACTGCTCAAAGGGAATTATAGCAGGGTTTTTCGATGGAGATGGAAAAATAGGGTGGCGCTACAATTTCGCGCAGGTGAAAATGTTGGGAATGGACTGAATACGGAGTAAGAAATTCCTTACCCTCTTTTAAACGCGACTGCGTGAAGTTGAACTCTCCCCAACTCGCCTCCTATCGAGAATAGTGAGGATTAATGTTTGTCTGCTAGATGCGGATATTTACACAGACTGACAATGCTGAGCGCTATAATCGTTGTACCGTTCCTGGACAACAGGTCCAGAAGACAGAGAAGCAGGCCATGTAGGCCTACTAGATCAACCAACATCTAGATGGAGACTGTGCTAAATAACAACCAGTATATATGTTCAAGAAATCCAATAAATCGACTGTATCATTTATAATTTTGATATATAGTCGTGTGTCCATTTGTTTAACAGTCCAGAAAATATCCATGGATATTTGCATTCTCGATTTTTTTTGGAAGCCGAGACATGTGAAATCTTTTCAGGTACATGTATTGGTTTATGAAATGATTTGAGATAGAAAGAATAAATTGGTCGTCAGCGAGATTCGAACCCACGATCCCGGCTAAACGCGCCGATGCTCTAACGACTGAGCTATGACGGTCCATAGGTATTATTCCCAGTGTAGGAGTTGTCACAGCGAATACGAGTTGTCAGAGCATTTCCATCACAGCTCTCTAGATTTGTATATAATACCGCTTATGCCGGTGCTAGGGGCCGTGTGGTCAAATCATCCAAGTTGCCACATGAGCAGGTACAATAAAAGCGTACCGGTACAATAAAAGCGTACCTGAGATACAACACCTATCACGAATCGGTAGATTCTTGGTATGTGCTTTAGAATAGGTTAACCGGAAGACTATACTGTGAAGTCATGTGGTTCTGTCAGTATGTCGGCACCTCTTCCCACTTCCCTTATATGTGTTGTAATTATACCCGTGAAGAGAGATAGAGAGAATCTAGGTTTAACTTCGCGTTCAGCAATATGTCAGCCATGTAGCGACAATCAACAAAATTCTACGTATTTCAACAAAAACAGGTCAACAAACCAGCAATCCAGAAGTAATTAACACAACAACACACATGTACATACATTATAACTTATCCAATAAACCGATTTCTCTCAAATAACCTAAACTACAGTCTTCTTTCACCCGACTAAAAAGATCTTCTAAAGTAGCTGCTTGATAAAAAGAATCTCTTACAATCATAAAATCTATACAGTCGACCAGAATATGTTTTACTGTGAGATAATCCGGTATGGCCGTTTCTACATCGCCTGATCATGGCTTGATAGCAACGTTTCTGGCTACCCAGATGAATTGTCCCTATGATCACCAACTTTCTCGGTGTTGCAATGTGCGCAACTGGCTTTATAATGAAGAAAGGATATTTGGTATGGCGTATAGCCAGATGACGACTTTACAACGAATATTATGGATTAAGAATACTGATCAGCGATACGGATTTGATATTTTTGGAACAACATGATGTCTTGTCGGGATCATCATGATGTCTTGTCGGCATCATTGAAAACTGTTGACCGCTTTTCTTTTGCAGGAAACAAGCCTATGTTTATGTACACTATGATTGTCTTTTTGAATTTGGTACTAATACTGTTATATGGAATATGGAATAGGTCTTTGGATTATGAACGCGGATATTCTCTAATGGACGACGGCTGAATTATGAATGACGGACCAGACGCTTGTAATTGAGCAAATATGCATATGAAATAATCTGATAGAGAAAGAATGAATTGGTCGTCAGAGGGTTTGGAACCCACGACCGATAAGCCGGGGTAGTGGGTTCGGATCCGGCTTATTTGTTAGAAAGTGACAAATAGTGACCGGTTATCCAGTAAAAGCAAACAATAACCTTTGAAGCTGGATGTGTATAACTCAATTTATGTTTCAGGGACGACAACTTTTTTTCGTTGCAGATGCACGTCGTCCCAGTGCCAATACTATAAGCTTCACGAACTTGATAAAGGTGCTAGTATATGCAATGAATGGAGTTGATTTTTAATCCATATAATCACGTCTTAAGTTACCACCAAAACCGCCAGAAGAGATTGCACTGTCCGTGATTAACCCTATATGGCCTATATGATTTAAGGTGTGCCGCTGCCTGGCTAATTCCTCCCCCTCATCCACCTGGATAGGAACTGAGTGAGTGAGTGAGTGAGTGAGTAGGATTAAACGTCGTTTTCAATTTTTCTTTTAGTCATATCACGACGGCGCCTACATGTGCCAGGATACGAGAGTGCCCACATCTCCTATTATCCTGGACACTGATCAGCCCACCTGAATATTTTCTCCCTGAGGCTTGAGAACTGGGACAAACCACACTATACTCTTTGGTCAAGCTCTACCAGAAAATATAAAAAATGACGTCACGGTGGCTAATCTGTTTTACGAATTTGTTATTTATGCATTTTTTTCTCCACTGCATTATAAATTAGTTAATTATCCAATGTGAAGTAGAATAATTTGTGCCGACTTTTATTCGCAAAAAAATGATGGGCGCGATTTTGAATCGATCTGCGATCCTCTACAGTATGTTATGCATGAGTGTTTTGTAAATAGATCCAGAATTACCCCAACATGATTAACTAAAAAGTCACACATCCTGGTCATTTGGTACTCCACCTTGGAGCCAGAGATAACCCCCACCCCCTTCCAGGTCAAATAGGTTATATGACGGCGACATGGCGAGTTTCCTTTCATCGTACCCTATCACTAGCGAATATGATGTTTGAATAACCATGGTGCGGTGTGTATTGTGTCTATAACCCAGTCACATCGCGAACAAGCAAACATGGTCTTTTATAATCAGTTTATTTTATATAATATCATTGCGATGGAATTGACATTACATTGAGCAAATTTCGGTTTGAAAGGAACGCGCTGTACAGACCCGATACAGATATGAATATTTTATTCAACGAAGCCTAATTGCTTGTTAGCCAATTATAATTGAGAGTGTGCTACGTGCCGAGAACAGATCATGTGTACAAGCTCAAATATTCTTCTTATCATTTAACCATTAGTAGACAGAATGGATATTTAATATATTAATGTGTATGCGGAGGTTTTTATTAGCCACGTAACAAAGGTAATACATAACATGTGATATACCATTGGCGATACTACCCTGGAACATGTTTTAATAAGGTGCGCTTTACTCTAGGTATGTCAAAGCATATTCACATCTGCCTAATCGTGCCGTTGAGTAATACCATCATATTATGTTGGAGAGCTGGTGAATGTTTCTGTTTTCAAACCCTACACGTATTGCAATTAAACGTTGTTATAAACGATCTGCGATTCCTGACACTTGGGCGGAGAAAGCGATATATTAAACTGAATAAATAATTGTTTATGCATATTTTCTTCAGGTATCATCATGAGCAGAAAGATCGGTTTGATGTTTTACACATTAACTTGTGTCCTTGGAATCAGAAACGTTTGTGAACCATGATAGCCTCGCATTTACCATGTATTTTAGCATTTACCGTGTTTGCTTCATGCTGAGGCGTATACGCCATCAGACGTCCTCGATGCTCACTCTTTCCCATCAGATGAATTAATTATTTGAGCTGATCTTTCATTCCCAAGCTCGCGTAGCTAATTCCGCTTAAGCTGGTTCTAGGATCCATGTGGTTACTTCATAGTTTCCACACGAACAGCAGCAATAAAAACGTGGTTGAGATACCAATGCTAAATCTTAGATTCCTCCGTATTCTAATACGAATGTGAGATGCAGAGGGAGGGTTTCCTGTGGGGTCATATGGTCCCTTTCTAGACGCCTTTTTCTACATCTTACATATCTCTTCAATTCATTCGTTCTCTCGTACAAGAAGCTCGCTGGAGTGTATTTATATTTACACTGGTGCTGCCTTGAAAATGTTACCGATAAAGTCGTGAGAATAAGATATCTCTTTACGAACTCGCCAGGAATTGTGTATTGACGACAGCTACCTGTCAATTTTGGATTTGATGACCCATACAATACATCATAAATATATTGGTAGTAAGCATGATAAAGTAAAGTGGCTGGTCAAATAATGCAAAGAACATGGCTTGGATCACAGAGAGATTATCCAAATTACGGTCATACTCATTCACATCTCTCGAACGGTATGTATCAGTAGTATATAAAGTTGATTTCAGGTCAAATTTCACCCGGATGTAACTATGACGTCACAACTTCCGATGGTGGCGCCATCTGTACACTTTGGACGCAAGGGAGACAACTCGATCTGCCAGAGTAGAGGCGTGGCCTTTGGTACATGTCTAGACTTGTTGGTGTGTGTTGATGTACTGGGGTTTTTCCTAGACGGCCATGTTGGAAAATGGCTGTGTTTTTAGGCGGCCATGTTTTAAAATGGCTGTGTTTTTAGGCGGCCATGTTGGAAAATGGCTGTGTTTTTAGGCGGCCATGTTTTAAAATGGCTGTGTTTTTAGGCGGCCATGTTTTAAAATGGCTGTGTTTTTAGGCGGCCATGTTTTAAAATGGCTGTGTTTTAGGCGGCCATGTTTTCAAATGGCTGTGTTTTTAGCCGGCCATGTTTTAAAATGGCTGTGTTTTTAGGCGGCCATGTTTTAAAATGGCTGTGTTTTTAGGCGGCCATTGTTGTAGAAAAACGTATAAAAGGGGTTGATTTTTAGTGGTTGGGTGTATTCATTGCACTACCTTACGGAGCACTCTGACTGACCTGACTAGCCTGCCTGCCTGCCTGTCTGCCTGCCTGCCTTCCTGCCTGTTTGCCTGCCTGACCTCTAGCCAGCCTGCCAGCCTGCTTGCCTGCCTGTATGAGACGTGGAGAAGCTTTTCATTTTACCAGTGCAAATTCACCAGCCTATTACACCGTTTTTCACCAGCCTGAGCCTACAGTCATGGAGTCATCCCAGCAAGTGAAGCTTCGAAAGTACCGTGTTCGCCTCATTGATGAGATGCAGCATGTGGCCGAATTATGTGATCTGCTTATGGAGGAAAACATACTCCTGAAACAGCGTGTCGAAGATATCATGGCTGAGAAAACCACTTCAGCACAAAACAGAGCCCTCATCGACGGTCTACAGCGCTCTGGCCCCTATACATTTCTAGCCTTCGTGGAGGGGCTGAAGGAGACGGGAAATGAAGAAATAGCAGATCTACTTCAAGTCCACGTTGTACAAGATGATGATATCTTAGTCATGGACACCACCGAAGAGCGTACAGCTAGCAAACGTACGCACCCAGAGTCTGATGTACCTGCCAAACGCAATGCACGACCCAAGCGGCCCCGACTAACACCTTTAGAAATACCTGAGCAAGTGCTTCAGCCAATGCCCCAGCAAGTGCCTGAGCCAGTGAAAGAAGAAGAGGTGCAACTTCCTATATCTGTGCAGCAGATCAATAACATTATCCAGCAGGCCTACCAGGCAGCCCACACGAACATTTGGGAGCTCTCAGCCTATTTAACTGTGAGTGTCAAAGACGAAGAAGTGCATTTTAACGCACCGGCCTTTAACGACAGACCAGCTAGGCATATCGCCTTAACGTTCGACACCTGGCTAAAACTACAGACCATTGATTACGCCGTCAATGCGGTCATTGACCAGCAGGGGAGTGACGAAGTGAAATTGTATGTGGGTGACGACATCTTTGTCAGCTGTGGTACATTCAACGACCAGCTCCTGGTGCATATACGGAAATGGAAAATGAGGTCAGATACGCAAGAGCGTGTTCCTTGTCCTCAGGGCATCACCTTGAAAATAACGGCGTGGCGCAAGTTGCAGAGTCTCACAGCTATAATTCATGAAGCCCTGTCTGACCAGGTGACTCAGTATATTTGTAAGAAGTACATCGACACATTCATGGATCATGTCAGACCTCGCATTCGACACTTGCGTATCGAAACATGTGCAGGCTGTGTGAACAACAGTCCGATAAACATGCATACGTTTCTGGACAATATAATACCATCATACGCGCTGATCACTGAGGCACTACAGGACGTGACCGAGGAGCAAATTGCCCTGGCATTGGAAGCTGCCTGTGCTCCCAGAATTCCACGTGAACAGATTGCTACCTACATCTACGTGCACCAGGGGCGGAAAGACGATGATGAGTTCAAACAAGTCTTGTTGCATAACTATTGAACATTTCAAGTCTTGTGTTGAAAACATTCAGACATTTACCGTATTCCTACATGCTACGTTCATTCAAGCGCCTTCATAGCGTATAATTGTATTAAAAATTCAATACCCAGAGTTTTACTGTGGTGAAGACGTTCATTCTATTGTGTTAGTCTTGTTGTATAAATATTGAACATTTTCAAGTCTTGTTGCATTGAAAACATTCAGATATTATCGTATTCCTACATTCTATGTTCATTCTCTATGTTCATTCTATGTGCATTGAAGCGCCTTCATAGCGTATAATTGTATTAAATTCAATACCCAGAGTCTACTGTGGTGAACACGTTCATTCTATTGTGTTAATAAAAATAGTAGAAAATTCAAAAATGAGTGTTAGTGTTCATTGAGTGTGGTGATTGGAGCTGGTGTTGTGCTTTCAGTTAGAAGTTCTCTTTCGAAAACATTGGGTGGCCCTGAACACTTTTTTTTGACGAGCGGTAGATTCTCTTTACCCCGGACACCTGCTTCCTACACACGAGACACTTGATCTTTAAATGCTGTTCGTCCGTTTCAGCGCAGTGGCACGTGTCCCCTATACATGTTAGGGTTACCCAGCATTCTTCACATAGGCATAAATGCCCGCACGGAAATAGGGCGTACAGGCTTTCCTCGTTGGTAAACACGCTGCAGTTTGATTTACTTTCTTCCTTATGTAGGTCTTGTTGTAGTTTAAAATTCACAGCGTCCATTTGATCCATGTCTTCTCTCATGTGATTAATCTGCTCGTTCAGGCGGGTTACCTCGGCCCAAGAGCATGGTGGTGTTGTTGTTGTTGTTGTTGTTGTTGTTGTTGTAGCTGGCGTTCCTGTTTCTGTAGCCGGCGTTGTTATAATAGGTGTTTGGGTAGCCGCTGTATTTGCTGGGGGTCTGTTACTGTTTAACCACTCTAGGTCGGGGAGTTCTTCATCGTCCGTAGGTACATCCTGATCTTCTTTCATTGCGTCCGTGACCTCCTCGTCTTGTTCTTCACTTCGCCGTCTCAACGTAGTATCGGCAATATTATGCACCCGCTGTAAGCTTGTAATTATTGTCACTCCATCGCCATGTTCTTCACTCGTAATCACCTCTCTATGTTCTCCACGTTCTCTAGGATCGTTGAATAACCTTCGTCTTGTACCCATGATTGTAGTTGTCAATGAATACACCCAACCACTAAAAATCACCCCTTTTATACGTTTTTCTATCCAACATGGCCGCCTAAAAACACAGCCATTTTAAAACATGGCCGCCTATAAACACAGCCATTTTCCAACATGGCCGCCTAAAAACACAGCCATTTTAAAACATGGCCGCCTAAAAACACAGCCATTTTAAAACATGGCCACCTAAAAACACAGCCATTTTAAAACATGGCCGCCTAAAAACACAGCCATTTTCCAACATGGCGGATTAACCGCCATGTTAACCTTAGCCGCCATGTTAGAGCCATGCATAGCTGTACTCGCATTTGCCTGCAGACTGTATAGCGCTGTGTGACCGTAGCCGGCGTGATACGATAAAAATTCCTACTTTTCTTTCGATAAACGTGCTGCAATTTTCAGGGTCACATTATAAGGCTGTGAGGAAGATACCTCATGTATTTTTACGGAGGAAAACCGATTTATTTCAAGTGTACCGCGTTTTCCATACTACCCTACCCAACGTTACGGGTCTAAAAAATGGATAAAAGGATTAAAAATAGCGGGTTCGCTTGCCGCTAGCCTTCTGAATTTTTCAATGCTGCACGATGAGTTCCCCTAATTCAAGTTGAAATAAATTTTATACGTCCACTCGCATTTATTGCAAAATCACATCGGTTTAAAGTTGCAAAACAAAGACAAAAAATTTCTGCCTAGGCCAGCGCAAAGATGTGATATAAAGATTACGCTGACGTCCGCGCGTTACACTATAAATAGCGCGCAGTATTTAGTGATTCATTCACAATTACATCATGGCTCAAGCTGAAATCATGGATATTGACAACTTATTACAAGAGTTCATGATAGATGATCAACTACAACCGCTAGAGAACATCGATATGGTACATGATGACCCATGGCTGGATGATATTATACAAGACCTATTTAAAGATGAAGAACAACCACAGGGCGGCGATAATGAAGACCACCCAGGAGCACAAGTGACACCTGATGTTACGGCACTCGAATACCAACGATTTGACCAAATTGACGCAGTGCTACAAGATATCTACAAACAACAACATCAAGCCCAAGACCAAGAAACAGAAAGGAGAAAGAAGAACAGATGGGTATTTTACAGCCACAAGCAACAGAAAGAGAAAATGTCCAACAAGACCAAGAAAATAGAAAAAAAGAACAACAAGAAATGGGAGGTTTACAGCAGCAGCAGAAGGAAGACATCGTGTACTACACTGCTGCCATAGCAAGAAGACTGACGCCAAACACAGAATACAAAGCAGCACAATATTTACGCTGCGTGGAATGCTGTAATGACTTCGCCAAATACGCCATTTTCCCCTGTGGCCATCAAGCCTTGTGTATAGGCTGTATACACCGAAATGCCCGAAATCCAGTGCCTACGGGCGATCACATCCCCATAGTGTGTAAACTCATAGCGTTGAAATGCCCGGTGTGTACTCTGAGAAGGCAACCCGACCTGTTCCCAACGATGTAACCCTTACATCTTCCAAAGGCCCTTTTCAGGGCCACCCAATCTTTCCGAAAGAGGAAACTTGTAACTCAAAGCACAAAAATAACACCAAGTCCTGCACATGCACACACACACACACACACACACACACACACACACACCTAGGTAACAATAGGTAAATAACACTGAGTCAATGGAAAAACTTCCTACTAACAGCGCCCAGGTATTAGTATGAATGTACGGTAAACCGAATAATGCCCGTCGCTGATTGGTGGCCTACAAGGTGCCTACGCCGAGGTCCGCGCGCCCCACCCTTCCTGGGTTAATTTACAATCCTCATATTTTGTACAAAATTCGCCTATAGTCAATTCCCAGGTTAAAATCCATTCCTATGTTTATAACATTAGGGTTGGCCCTGAAACATTTTTCTCTAGCCCCAATGCATGTACAGCTATGTATTGGCGCGAGTGATGCATTCTGGGTGACGTCAGAATCCCTTCATTTTACACGAAATTCGCTATCGCAAATTCCCATGTTAAATGATTGCGTCTATTGATATAACATTAGAGTCCATGTACACGTCGCTCATTGGTGGCCTACAAGGTGTCTACGCCGAGGTCCGCGCGCCCCACCCTTCCTGGGTTAATTTACAATCCTCATATTTTGCGCAAAATTCGCCTATAGTCAATTCCCAGGTTAAAATCCATTCCTATGTTTATAACATTAGGGTTGGCCCTGAAACATTTTTCTCTAGCCCCAATGCATGTACAGCTATGTATTGGCGCGAGTGATGCATTCTGGGTGACGTCAGAATCCCTTCATTTTACACGAAATTCGCTATAGCAAATTCCTATGTTAAATGATTGCGTCTATTTATAACATTAGAGTCGATGTACACGTCGCTGATTGGTGGCCTACAAGGTGCCTACGCCGAGGTCCGCGCGCCCCACCCTTCCTGGGTTAATTTACAATGCGCTGATTTTGTACAAAATTTGTGCATGGGTTGGCCCTAAAACACTGAGAAAAAAACCCCTGTGTGTTGGAAGATTTTAAGGGGTTGGCCCTGAAAAGGGCCGTTGAGGGGGGCAGGGATTGTTTTTTGCAGTTGGAGATTGGTAATTATATAGAATATAGAGGAGATGATGTACGACCTGATTTGAATTGAATGTGCCAAGTTAGAAGTTCCCCCTTTCGGTAGATTGGGGTGGCCCTGAAAAGGGCCTTTGGTTGGCCCTGAAAAGGGCCGTTGAGGTCAATTTGTTTACCCTGTTTTATTCAGGGGGAGTTTGCCTGTCTACTCCGTAAAATCGCTCACTGAAAAGTACCGCCAAGGTTGCAAGGTGTACCGGTGTTGATGTTGTTCTTCGTCGACATCACTAATGGGAAGATCTTGGAGCAAATTTCCTGGTGGTATGGTGGTGATGTCGACGAATTCCGGCTCTTGTTGTTGTTGTTGTTGTTGTTGTTGTGGAGCAGGAGGAGGTGGATGTAATTCCTCCATCGCTGCCTTTAGATGGATTAACCAGGCCTCATCGCTGACCGTCCTGGCCAGCACGATCAGGCCACGCAGATTCCTGGCTGCCTCCGGAGTGAAATGGTTATCCACCTGTCGGCACCATTCCCGCACTTCCCCCAACCAGAAATCTTTTATGGCTTTTATCATGCTGTTTTTTTGTCTCCGTGCTATCTCCCTCCGTGCCACCGCCATTCTCCCCAAAGCTCCTGTTGTGGACATTTTTGCGACTCCCACTCTGCTGTTCATCTTCTTCTTCTTCAATACGTCTTGTTAGTCTGTGAAAGGTGATTGGAATGACGCTCACCACGCTCCCGCTGGCTTTATACTGAAATACAGTAGATTTTCATTGGCTGTTTCAACGTAGGTGATGCTGGCTTCATTGGTTCTTTTTAGCGATAGCGGATTGGCTCTTTTTATAGACAGCGGATTGGCTCTTATTCGGGTCTGCTGATTGGCCAATATAGCGGGCCCCAACCCTTCCTGGGTTAATTTACAATCCCTTCATTTTGCACGAAAATTCGCTATAGCAAACTCCCATGTTAAATGATTGCGTCTATTGATAACATTAGAATGGATGTACACGTCGCTCATTGGTGGCCTACAAGGTGCCTACGCCGAGGTCCGCGCGCCCCATCCTTCCTGGGTTAATTTACAATCCTCATATTTTGTACAAAATTCACCTATAGTCAATTCCCAGGTTAAAGTCCATTCCTATGTTTATAACATTAGGGTTGGCCCTGAAACATTTTTTCTCTAGCCCCAATGCATGTACAGCTATGTATTGGCGCGAGTGATGCATTCTGGGTGACGTCAGAATCCCTTCATTTTACACGAAATTCGCTATCGCAAATTCCTATGTTAAATGATTGCGTCTATTGATATAACATTAGAGTCGATGTACACGTCGCTGATTGGTGGCCTACAAGGTGCCTACGCCGAGGTCCGCGCGCCCCACCCTTCCTGGGTTAATTTACAATCCTCATATTTTGCGCAAAATTCACCTATAGTGAATTCCCAGGTTAAAATCCATTCCTATGTTTATAACATTAGGGTTGGCCCTGAAACATTTTTTCTCTAGCCCCAATGCATGTACAGCTATGTATTGGCGCGAGTGATGCGTTCTGGGTCACGTCAGAATCCCTTCCTTTCTGGGTTAATTTACAATCCGCTGATTTTGCACAAAATTCGTCTATGGTGAATTCCTAGGTTAAATCCATTCCTATCTTTATAACATTACAGCCCGAATCATCACGGACTTTCACGAAGGTAGAGGGTGGAAAATAAAAAACTATAACGTATACGGGTACGGATAAAGAGAGGTGCGAAAAAAAACTTATAACGTGTACGGCTACAGACTAGGGGTTTTTAATAGACACGAGTCATCACGGACTTTCACGAAGGGGAGAAGTGCATTCCCTTCGATATATACAGACTTGCCTCGTCGGTGTTTTGTCATTCACCACCATGGCAGCGCACGGAGCACTTGGGGAGCTTGCCTTCTTCCAACTCACGCCTGATGTCATCCTGATCGTCTATGACCATCAACTGCAGCTCATCGAAGAACATCCCCGAGAGGTGAAGCTATGTTTAACCCTAGCAGGATGGACTCTATTGACACGGGAAAAGAGCCCGAAGTCGATTTCATGCACGTGGGAGTCGGTGTCTACCTACGAAGTGGTAGAGATGATTCTTTTTTCCCCCGGTTAGAACAGCGTGGTGGTGCCTCTATCACACTCCGTCCGGCATTATGGCAGGCGCTGAAAGCTATTATCACCGACGTCCACGACGTACTGCACCCCCAGTCGCACTCTGTAGCCACCCGCACTCTTACACTGGACTGCACCCTATTGTTGTATCCCAAACGAGTGGAGCTCATGGATGACGACAGTAGGTGTTGGTGTACGTCTGAACCAGCGCGTGTCTCTTTATCCCCGGAAGGATGGACTACCTTGAAACGGGTGTTATTGGGTGACCTCGACGGTGATAGCATTCACCTGTGTGACGACGTCTACATTTTCCGCGGTCCCTATTTTGCTCGACTCCTCTGTCTGAAGCGAGGTGGTTTTACTCTGGACCCTGATCTATGGACAGCCTTGGAAAAAGTAATCCCCATGGTCGATGAAGTACTATATCTATAGGGTGCACAGAGGCTAGAATGTCAGTGTCTACTCATGAAGCGAACACACCACAGTGCAACCCGGACGGGGACCCACACCAGGGGCACCCCGATGAGGGGTAGGAAGACAGGCACCCAGATGAGGGGCACCCGAAAGGGGATGAGAAAAGGTGTACGGTCGGAATCTACGTGGCGTACCACTGTGAACAAGGTGTTAACCGATTTGTATTACAACCCTACCAGTCCAGCCGCTTATAGCGCTGTGGGAGCGCTCGCTCGAGCTGTACATTCCCAAGGCATCAGTCGAACTGAAGTTCGAGACTGGTTAAAAACCCAAGACACTTATAGTTTACATCGAGCAGCTCGACGACATTTTCGCCGTAACCGAGTCATCGTAGGAGGCATAGACGCACAATGGCAGGCTGATTTAGTCGATATGAGTCGATTTGCATCCCACAATGATGGACATCGGTACATGTTGACCTGTATCGATATTTTATCGAAGTACGCATGGGTACTACCCATTCGCACCAAAACAGGAGAGAATCTGGTACGGGCGTTCCAGCAGATTTTCAAGACGGGGCGCAAACCCCTCTATTTGCAAACGGATGAAGGCACAGATGTACTACCTCAACTGGTCCAAGGGTACAATCGAGCCTATCATCGCAGTATCCAGCGAGCTCCCCTCGATGTGACAGAACGCAACGAACATCAAGTGCGCCGTACGCTGTACTCCATAGACTCCAGTCCACCACTCACGTCACCCCGTTACAAACGCGGAGATGTGGTACGGATCAGTAAAGTGAAAGGGCAATTTGAGAAAAGTTACTTGCCCAACTGGAGTGACGAGCACTTTGTCAGCGTTCGCCATAAACCTCGACAGCCACACGTCTATCAACTGGAAGATCTACAAGGAGAAACACTGCAAGGCACGTTTTACGAGGCGGAATTACAACCGGTGGTGAAAACACGGAAAGACTACTACACGGTGGAAAAGATTTTGAAAACGGAACGTCGACGTGGCATCCCCTATCATTTCGTCAAATGGCAAGGTTGGCCCAGTTCGTTTAATTCCTGGGTGTCAGGTCGTGACATGAAACGACTATAAATTCTACCTCACATCACCTCCATCCTTCAGTGTAGGGTTGTACCATGGATAGTGCACATCTACCCTTACTGTTACGGACTCGAAAAGCACAAGTCGGTACTGTGGTGTGTCTAGTAGTGCTTCTGGGTACCTTATTTGGAGGCGTGTTCTACGATTTGGCGTACGTGATATCCTGTTTCAATACCACTCGTCCAAGTGCTGCTCCACCTCAACGTCAAGTGGAATCATCCAACACCACCACCACCACCACCACCATCACCACCACTACGACTCCCTCCTACGACGCTGCCATCACCACAGTCCACGACGCCGTCTAGCCCTCACCGCCAGCCTCACCTATTCCACCCACCCAGACCAGTGTAGCCGAAGGACGTTGGGTAGAACATCGACCCCTGGCTAGCCTGACGGGGACGGGACCTGTGGAATTTATCATTGAAAACAAAGATACGGCCTACCTGGATTTAGCCCACACCTACTTGTACGTGAAAGCCAAAATAGTGGACGCAGCCGGGGACCCCGTAGCGGACGATGCGGTAGTAGGCCCGGTGAATCTTTGGCTGCACTCTTTGTTCCAACAGGTGGATATGAGTATGAGCGATAAACTCATCAGTACGTCCACCAATACGTACCCGTACCGAGCCTACCTGGAGACGCTGTTGTCGTGCGGTGCAGATTCCAAAAAAACACACTTGCAAGCCTCGCTGTACTACAAGGATACACCCGGATCCATGAATAGCGTGCTCGCTGCCAATAATGGGTTCACCGCGCGCAAAAACATAGCATCCAATAGCAAGTCCGTCGATATGATGGGACGACTGCACGCCGATCTGTTCCTGCAAGACCGCTACATGATGAACGGTGTATCCATCAAGATCAAGTTGATCCGTTCCCCACCTGCGTTCGCCTTGATGGCCGCTGGAGAGGACCCCAATTACAAGATCGTCATTGAAGATGCAGCCCTGTTTGAGCGTACGGTGGATTTGCAACAGGGGGTGTTGGTGAGTCACATGGAAGCCTTATCGAAAAAACCAGCCCTGTACCCCATCCGACACGTACGGACCAAGGTGTTCTCTGTGCCAGCAGGTACGATGATGGCCAATCGTGAAAATTTATTTCTAGGGGATCTCCCTAAACGTCTTACCATAGCGTGTGTGACCAACACCGCTTTCAATGGAACGTGGGATGAGAATCCGTTCGCCTTTCAACATTTCAACCTCAACTTTTTGGCACTGCACGTGGCTGGCCATCAAATTCCAGCCCGTCCATCACAACCGGATTTTGGAACCAAAACTATGTGCGGAGCTACCTGGACCTGTTTACAGCCACAGGACAAAACAACCAGGACGAAGGAAATACCATCACTCGACGAGACTTTCACCGTGGGTACACGTTGTTCGCCTTCGACCTCACCCCCACCTTGGAACACGATCATCAACTGGCCTTGCTCAAGAAAGGAAACCTACGGTTGGAACTGCGTTTTGCCGTCGGTCTAGCCCAGACCATTAACGTGATTTGCTACGCCGAGTTTGATAACGTCATCAGCGTGGATCAGCAAAGAAACGTGCTGTGTGACTACGCCAACTAGAGTCATGGATACAGAGCAGCTGATGGCCATACTCCAGCGAGATCCTAAGGTACCCTTTCGAGGTGTGTTTCCACGCAATGTGTTTCCCACCCACTCCACCACCCCAGCAGCCTACATCCTGAATGCAGACCCTGGGTCTCGACCCGGTGAACATTGGGTAGCTGTGTACGTGGACACCCTAGGCCAAGGCGAATACTTTGATTCCTACGGACTTGCACCCCTGCATCCCGATTTGGTGAAATTCATGGACGTATCTACTACAGTGTGGCGTTGAAATACTCAAAGATTACAAGGACCCTTGAGTAGTGTCTGCGGACAGTACTGTGTGTTTTATCTCACTCACCGGAGTAGAGGACATTCTATGCAAACGATGGTACACATGTTTGTTGTTTATTGTCAAGCCGAAGACCGTGTCCTCGTCTATGACTGGACGGCCTCTCGTTTTAATGTGCATGCTCCATTTCTCTGGTTAACTTAAATTCAATGCACTGCGCGCAGTACTATTGTTTTTATTATTATGACGTTATTGTTATGACGTTGTTGTTCTGACGTTCATTGATGTTCAATAAAAATCATGAAAAAACACAAAAAATGATGGTTTTGACCTATTTTTTTATTTAAGTCAACAAGAAGGGGAGAGTTACACTATGTACAAATAGAATACAGGTGGTATGTACAAATAGAATAGTAGTGGTATGTATATACAAGTGGTACAAAAAAAATTCTGTCAGGAGTAGGATTCGAACCTACGTCCGGCATTTCGCCGACCAGCACTTAATACCGGCACCTTAGACCACTCGGCCATCCTGACTTTTACAGTTTTTAACTCGTGCATCAACAGTCATATAGTGTGTGTTCGACATTTTTCACAAGTCCAAGTAAGTAGTACTGATGCCATCGGCCAGGACTTTCCGTTTCGGGTAAAAGAAAGTAAAGGCGTCTCGTTGCTGGATGTAGGTCCGCATCTGGTGGTCCACCACCCGAAATCCTCGGTTAGTTCCACTCGCACTGGCCTGGCTTTGCAGCACGTTCAAGTACAAGGCTTTGTCGATGTTGGGATCGCGCCGGTTCACCCCTTTGCAGCTAAACTCATTTTCGTCTCCCCCGTAACAGTAATACGTCTTGGAGGAGAGAGCAATCATAGCATTCCCACTCCACTCCAGCTTGAACAGGCCCGGCGTACGCTTATCGTACTGGTAATGGTCACGTCGAGGTAGCCACTGGTCCCGTTCCGCTTCATACTGTGCCCGTAACTCAGGTTTCACCAGGGACTCCCAATCCGCATTAGAGACGGCCATGTAGGCCGAGTCCGTATCCATCTCCATGAGTTGCCAGTCTGATGGATTAAATAAAATACACACCCATGAAATCATAGAGAAACTGGAGCATCCTCAGCTTGGCCACCTGGTATACCATACATCCAATCTGCAGGGGTAGGTTGTAACGGATAGTCTTCTTGGCTGAACTGACTTCATACGTGTCGTCATCGATGACCTCCACGGAGCGAAATAGAGGAGAATTCACTTTTTTGCGGGCTTGGGAAGTAGTACAAATGTTCACGTTCACGTGCTTATCCTGGTTTGTGACCGTTTTTCCATAATACCCATTGCCCGTCAACTTCCACGATTCACCGATGATGGCCTTACTCGGGTCTTGGTCACCTTGACGACGGGCAGACGTCACGATATCGGCATTCTCCGCAAAACAGCCGTGGGGTACGTACTGTATCACTTGGTATATTTTGGTAATTTCCAAACCGTGGCTCATGTACCACTGCAGTAACGGAGTGCCCAGCAAGATTTTCTCTGCCCACATACTGCCAATCAACATGCGTCGAGGTCGAGGCAAACACTCGTGTTGCTCCGCATAGGCCCTCATGGTGTCTCCAATATCATCCCGACCCACCAGCGTGTTCTTAAAGATGGGAGGGCACTGGGCGAAGAGAGGCTTGAGAGTGTCGGGAACATGCAAATCACATTCGACAAAGCCGTAGAGGTCCCCCGAACGAATGGCGTCGAACATCTGTGGCAGACTCAGGAGTGCCCGACGACTCAACGGGTACTCGCGCTCTTTTAGGAAACGCCGTAAATGGGGTAGGGCCTGGCACATGGTGTGAAATTCACACTCCCACATTTCAATGAGATGGTATCCTCGCCGTTCTCCACCACTTCTTCCCGTAATTCTTCCGGTGTTTTTCCACGTCGTTCGTTGAAACGTCCAGCGGTGAAATGGCATTCGTGGCCGTGCCAATAGCAACCGTAAAATTGAAATACGGTCGGTGTCCTACCCACCAGGGCAAACCCATCGACGGGAAGTCGACGATCTCCTATCCGCTTCTCTGTGGCGTTGGTCTGGTGTCGTATATAAATTCCCCGTCGATAGGCTTCCCAATCCAACCACTGATCAGCCAGATGCTTGTAGGGAGTGCGTTGCGGTGTAAAATGCCGACCTTCCGCCAACCAACGTGTATAATGGCCACTGGGCATAGGCTGGGCCAGAGACCACAGGTACAAGGCATTCGCATCGAATCCGATGATCTTAGCACAGGGTTTTCCACTGGGGAGAGTAGTGACGTCCTTCTCGTGATAACGGTGAAAAATAAGACTCGGTCGACCGACAATGTTCTGCTTTAGACAATCATGCATGTCTGCATCTTTTTGCTGTATCAGCGAGAAGTACGTAGGACACTCTTGAAAAAGATGGCGAAGCGCCAGACCCGGTAAACTCAGGCACTCCTTGAAGATGTCGACGTGCATCTCGCGACGAAAGAGTTGAACCATTTTCTCAGCCGCTTCCAGGAAAGGAACCACATCTAAGTTATTATACCATATCAGGAAATCTCGCAAGTCTGCATATGTTGATCGATCCATACCTGCTGTAGTTCCCGGTACGTGTCTTCCGGACATTCCACTTGCTTCAAATCGTTAAAGAAGGCATGCCGGGGTGGCAACTGTGTTTCCTCCAAACGGTCGAGCGTCGATATTTTCGTGTAAGGGAACCTCCCTTTGGTTTGTGCACAGTCATACGCCTTCACCCACTGATCATAGCTATAATTGGGAGCTAAGTAGTTCCGTACATCCAGGAAATGAAGTGATGTGGTAGTGAGGGCCATATGATTATTGATCTTCTTGATGACGGACTTGATGGTATTAGCCTGGGCCAAGTAGGGGTAGAGAAATTCCTTCACCATGTTCAAGTCATATCGTCCCGAGTTGAAACCCAGCACCGGTAACTGGCCTAGATATTGTAGGAAGCGCACTGTCAATTTCTCCGCATACGGTTTCGGTAAAGGCACATCCTGCGACTGCATGGGCTCCGGCTGCGACTCCGGCTCGGACTCGGACTCTTCATCGTCACTAAACGCTACACCCGGTATAGGAATCCGATCGTCCAGCTGGTCCAGTATGTCCTGGAACTTGGACACCAACAATTCCGTACTGGCCGCACTGACTTCCTCTAAATACACCATCATGCGGATGATCAACTCATGGGAATCCCCGGTAGACACGAAACAGACCGGTGCAGCGTCATAGCCAGGTACGTTGCTGGAAATGCTGACACTCAGGGGAATATGGCGCTGCGTCCACTGCGTTTTCGCTGAAAACATGTCCATGGGCTCCAACAAGGCCTCAAAATCGTAACACGCTCGATAGGGAAAATAACGGTCCGCCTCCGGTATGATCAGACCCTCATCGGCCAGTTCCTCGAAAATAGTAGGCGTATTATGATAATGCTCGCTTCACACTGTTGTCACAGATTTTCTCGTGTCGATGTAGGTTGGTAGACTGTTTGAACACCCGATGGCATTGGGCACAACTGTAAGACTGGGCGTACTGGCTCATATTGTAGATCAGCGAAAAATGACTCACGCCATTGTAGTCGAAGACATTGACTTTCATCGTAGAAGCGTACCGTTCTGTTGAACGACGAACCAATTCAGCCACAAATGTATGCTCCTCGCATCGTAATCGGTATACACAGATATTGATGTTGAACAGTGTTTCCACGTCATCCAAATTCTTGAATGGGACTTCACGGAAGTGCCGCTCATCCAAGTCTTGCTGCTCTAAGTACTGTTCCCAATAGCCATTGGCCACTTCGTCACAACTCTTCGGATTACACTCGTCCAGATGCACGACCAAACACCAAAACAGACATTTCCGGTCTTTGTAGGGTGCATTTGCCCCTGCCGTTAATGCATACAT
Organism: Hanleya hanleyi; assembly: GCA_036873755.1. Classification (NCBI taxonomy): domain Eukaryota; kingdom Metazoa; phylum Mollusca; class Polyplacophora; order Lepidopleurida; family Hanleyidae; genus Hanleya; species Hanleya hanleyi. The sequence continues at coordinate 55,431 of JAVTVY010020832.1, forward strand.
GCCTTTTCGATGAAGCAGCCAAGGGGGTAGTAGTACAGGAGCACCGATAGGATGATCTCTGATTTTTGTGACGAAAAATGTGACGTTGGTCACCATTTCCACAAGCCATTGGGTATTGGGGCGTTGCAACCGGGCCCATTCCAATGGGTCCAACGTGGTCAATTGGTCGATGAGTGGCTCCAGGGAAATCGCATCCGTTACCGTGAATGGCTGGTCAAACACATAGGTATTATTGCTGGGATAATAATACCGCAGCTGATCCGTGTCCTTGTGCCGTAAAATGTACCCGAATGTGATATTCAACTTGAACGCTGTGACCTGGTCTGTGAAAATGTTCTCCGCATAAGTAGACAAATACGTAAGGTCCTGCAGTCGAGTTATACAAGTCCAATAGACGACGGTCACGGTGAAAACAATGGCGTATGGTAGCCCAGTGACGTTGATAAATGTCCCTCACACGCTCGTCTTCAGGCAAGACTTCAACCGGAGGTGCTGCTGGGTCCCAGGGAAAATCTTCTCCACGTCTCATGCTTCTCGCCTCCTCTCGTCAGAACAAGCTGGTAGACAAACAGGCAGGCTGGCAGGCTGGCTAGAGGTGAGGCAGGCTGGCTAGAGGTCAGGCAGGCAAACAGGCAGGAAGGCAGGCAGGCAGGCTGGTCAGGTCAGTCAGAGTGCTCCGTAAGGTAGTGCAATGAATACACCCAACCACTAAAAATCAACCCCTTTTATACGTTTTTCTACAACAATGGCCGCCTAAAAACACAGCCATTTTAAAACATGGCCGCCTAAAAACACAGCCATTTTCCAACATGGCCGCCTAAAAACACAGCCATTTTCCAACATGGCCGCCTAAAAACACAGCCATTTTAAAACATGGCCGCCTAAAAACACAGCCATTTTAAAAGATGGCCGCCTAAAAACACAGCCATTTTAAAAGATGGCCGCCTAAAAACACAGCCATTTTCCAACATGGCCGCCTAAAAACACAGCCATTTTCCAACATGGCCGCCTAAAAACACAGCCATTTTAAAACATGGCCGCCTAAAAACACAGCCATTTTAAAACATGGCCGTCTAGGAAAAACCCCAGTACATCAACACACACCAACAAGTCTAGACATGTACCAAAGGCCACGCCTCTACTCTGGCAGATCGAGTTGTCTCCCTTGCGTCCAAAGTGTACAGATGGAAGTTGTGACGTCATAGTTACATCCGGGTGAAATTTGACCTGAAATCAACTTTATATACTACTTGTATCAGTGGTACGTGGTTAAGAATTAGATCCACCCAAACATTAGCTAGGGATAACATTTGACATTCAGTAATTCATCTCCATTAGGAAAATCATTTCAACTCTTTGTTACATAGCAATGGTGTGGATGATATTGAACGTGTAAACGCCATCAGAGTTAATGGACACCGCTGACACTTCCGGTGGATTGCTGGCCGATATGCACCTTGTGTCTATGGCGTTCAGGGCCATTATTTGCCGCCGAACATAAGGCCATTAGCATATATTTTTTTAATTTAAGCGTCCAATCCGACTTTCAGTAGTCAGCAGGCGTCTATTAGTTATTTCTGCATCATAACACACATAATTAACTCCGAAATACGAACAGGCATAAATAAATGAAAACAAACATATATCAATATAACACCAGCTATTTTCTTCTAACGATGCCAGCGAGATATCATGCTCATTCCTCTCGTTCATTTCGTGTCACTGACCAGCAGTTATTTTTTCCCAAACTAATTTCACGTCTTTTTTGAAGTTTACTCATCTCCGCCACTCAGGAGAACCATATACTCCATGTTAAACAGAATTGAACACACGCCAACCAGTGGGCGGACAACAATCGTACTTTCATATAAGCTTTTTATATGTAGTCATATTTAGAAAGCATCGAATGAAGGCGGAATAGCCTTGTCGAGTTAGTTCCTGAAAAAATGTTTGTGGACTTTTAGCGAATGTCTTCATGTAGGTAGATAGAGAGACCCTTTCGAGAGGTAACAATTGACAATCTCAACGATGTAATCGTCTATCTTTCTGTTATAGAATCGACATGAAACTAAGCCATTTCCATCTTTATAGAGATATCGGTCTAGATATTATGTTCAATTTGTAAATAATATGAATAAGAAGATCTCAGGGAATGGAATTTGCCATTCCAAGAATCCTGGACCGTGATTCTCTCTCTCTCTCTTTCTCTCTCTCTCTCTCAAACAAATCCTCTGTGGATAGTCGTACTTCATACGATATATATCCACCTTCACTGGATTTGAAGGAAACTACAGATAGCCCTACAGGCACATCTTATTTGGATCTCTATCTCTATAAAAATGAAGCGGGCATTCTCTCTCGTCGACTTTATGACAAAAGAGATGATTACAATTTCGACATCGTAAACTATCCTTTCTGGATAGTAATATTCCAGCGGGACCTGCATATGGCGTATACATATCTCGCTTAGTAGCATTTGCTAGATCCTGTGTTAAATGTGATGATTTTAATCAACGTCACAAAACATTGTTGCAGAAACTTATAAACAGGGCTATTCCACCAAGCGCCTCCACTCAAAGTTTCTCAAATTTGGCGATACATATCGCATGCTGATAGCAAATACGAACGTAGCGTGCAAGATCTATGGCGCTACGTTTCGTAACTTGTGTCTAATTCCGCTTAACCCGGGGCTAGGGGCCGTATGAACCCATGTACTTCAAGATCTTCATGGTACTCATGTGAACAGTCACAATCAAAGCGTGACTGAGATACATCTTTTTTTAGATGACGACTCTATAACGAATATTATGGATTAAGAATACTGATCAACGATACGGATTTGATATTTTTGGAACATCATGATGTCTTGCCGGCATCATTGAAAACTGTTGACCGCTTCTCTCTTGCAGGAAACAAGCCTATGTTTTTGTAAACTATGATTGTCTTTTTGAATTTGGTGCTAATACTGTTATATGGAAAATGGAATAGGTCTTTGGATTATGGACGCGGATATTCTCTAATGGACGACGGCTGGATTATGAATGACGGACTAGACGCTTGTAATTCACAAACGTTGTCAGTGATAACGTTACGACCAGTCTGATATGATGTCAGATCCAAGTAGGCCTGAATTGAAATTTCAACAAACACAATCAAGTTCTTCAAAGCAGAGAAGCAGTCAACAGTTTTGAGTTATGCACGTTTTTGTCAATCTGAATAAAGCGCACGTTATACACGACTTGCTTTTGACGAGCTAGCCCTTGACTATTTACGTGCAAAAATGCACTCTCGGGGAGGCTGAATGTAGAATGAGATATCACCTGATCAGGAAAGCTTTCTTGGACATTTCAACTTACAATGTACAGTCTGTGAATGAAAGCAGAGAGAGATAGAATTAGATCGAACATCGTGTTCTGTAAAATTTCAGCTACCTAGCAACCATCAAATCAAACTCTTATACCCAGTAGCAATGTTTTTCTATGGACGACGGCTGTCTATTGAGTCTCTATACAAATCCTCCAGGCCTTCGATCCAATGTAATTAAATTACACGGGTAGGATATAACTCCGTCATAAAACAAGTTGTTGAGAGGAAAGATAAATATGCTAGTCACCCCGACGGGATATTCTTGTAGACGCTGTATGATTGTCACAACCAATCGGCCAATATTTGACTTTCGCATCGAGAAGATAGTAAAATAAAACGATTGGCCTGGGTTTGGTAGATAATGCCTGGATTTCGATAGCTTTTCCAGAAATTCTCAGGAGGCCGATTTTGCTTGTCAGTTATTTACTCCGCTCGACTGCATGCATCACCTCCTCCGTTTCGCTCTACCTGTGAGTGTATTGTGCTGATAATAGTTGGCCAAATCTCTGTATAGATTTAGCTTACATTTCGACGGAAAGATCCTCTATTTTTAATTTAGCACAGAAACACAGGATCTTACCAGATTTGCGCTCCAGTCATCAGTATGCAGCCACACCAGACTGGACAACAACCGTCTCTAATTTTATCACAAAGAAAACATATTTTCGGAAACTTTCATTCACACCATGAGGTGAGAGATATATGAGATATAGTCTGCTTTTACCTGAAGGAGAATTGCAAGCAATACAAGCGTCTAGTCCGTCATTCCATATTCAGCCGTCGTCCATTAAAGAATTTCCGTGTTCATAATCCAAAGACCTAATTCATACCAAATTAAAAAGATAAATCATAGTATACATAAAACTAGGCTAATTTCCTGCAAGACAGAAGCGGTCAACAGCTCTCAATGACGCCAGCAAGACATCATGATGTTCCAAAAATAGCAAATCCGTATCGCTGATCAGTATAGTTAATCCATATGATATAAGTTGTAAAGTCGTTATCTAGAGTATGATTCATGTGATTTTTGAGAATCTTGAAATAAATATGTTCATACGGCCCCTAGCCCCGGGTTAAGCGAAATTAAACACAAGTTACGAAACGTACCGCCATAGATCTTGCACGCTACGCTCGGATTTTGCTATCAGCATGCGATATGTATCGCCAAATTTGAACAAATTGGAGTGTAGGCACTTTCTACAATAATGTTTTGTGACGCTGATTAAAATCGTCACATTTAACATATGATCTAGGAAATGCTACTAGGCGAGATATGTATACGTCATATGCGAGTCCCTCTGGTATATTACTGTCCAGATAAGGATAGATTACGATGTCTAAGTTGTAATCATCTCTTTTATCGTAAAATCGACGAGAGAGAAGGGCGGCTTCAGTTTGATAGAGATATAGGTCTGAATAAGATGTGCCGCTAGGGCCATCTGTAGTTTCCTTCAAATCCTGTGAAGGTGGACATATATCCTTCACTGAGTCATTTATATACCGAATAGATCGTCTATATAGCATTTAGTGAATGAGAAGGAACGGGCTTTAAAATAATCCGTTTTTGAAAGCGACTGTATGTAGTCGTATTCATATGAGAACAGATGTAGGTCAGCCAAAAGGAGTGCACAATTAGTATCCATTGGAATACCTATATGCTGTTGATATATTGTATTGCCAAATTTCACATAGATATTATTAATGAGAAATTCGAGCAACTCTATCAATAAGAGGTCACGTCCAATTAATCGAGGCACTTTCTCGATGCCCCCGAGAAATTTCTCGGCTGAAACCGGGAGGGCAGAACCGGGATCCCTGACGACGTCTCCCGGTTTGCTCCCGGTTCTCTCTCGATCGAAACGTTCCGGTTTTCGAGATGGATACGAAATTGAACGGTAATCTCGAAGGGGGTACCGGTTTGTATATGTCCGTGTTTTGTTGGACTTAAATTGGTCGTTCGATATATCCGTCATCTGAATCCAGTTGAGAGAAAACGTTTCATCTATCTATGTAAATTAAGAATATAAAATTGAGTGATTTTCTCACACACTGATTGTATATCTGACTAATCACAAAATGACACATCAACTGGATATAATCTGAATAATAATGATATGACAGCATGCTATAATTATTATTCCATAAAATTGTTTTAAACCAAACATGGATCGTTTCAATCGAAAAATGAAGTGTTTTAACAATGTTTTTTGTTTTATAATTTTGTATTATTCGTTGCAGATTCCATTTTACTGAGAATTACTGTCTTGAAATATAATTCAAGTAGGAAGATTATATCAACAGAGTTTATTTCTGATATAAGATTGCCTGGTAGAGGTTAGCGGAAATAATGACAATCGGAACAAGAGATATTGATAATTCACACCACAGTTGGTCTGTGAAAACCGTCGGCTTGAAACAACAGCGAAGAGAGAGAGGGAAATGAAAGTAATTAACGCCCAATTCAGAGTGCAATCAGGCTTTAAATCAACGTTCATGTTCATTTCACTACAATACCACGTGTTGTCGGTGTGAAAAGCTTATATGGAATGCTCAAACACTTCGATCGTGCGTTTATGTTTATATTATCCGGTTTCCAATGCATTACCAGCCTTTCCTGTGGTCTTAAAAGCTGCTGTATTTCTGAAAACCAGGGAAATCTTTGAAGAGACGTGGTACAATAATTTTTCAACTCAAGTTCCTATCAAATAAGTAATATCAAGCAAAACCTCCCATTCTGATATACTTTCAGAAGAACATATGGAATTTTATTCCAGACTTATAGAATTTATTACAATTCGCAGTTCGTGGACATATCTAATAAAGTGATTCAAATTCTAAAACAGGTTCGAAATAATTTACACTGAATAATAATGAGCCAACTTATGTAATTCAGCTAGTGATGTTTTTTACCTTTCCATACATCAAAATTGCGCTGTCAGAGCAAGTATGTGACTAAAGATCTCTAGACGGAATAACAAAATACTGTTAAAAGAATTATGTTCAATGTACTTCATTATGCATGACTTAATATAGAGCGAGCATACGTCTTCATTTGAAGGCATCTCGATTCCATTCTCGAAGCAAGTCAATTTATTTCGAGGGGGTCGAGATGGACTTTTACTTCGAGAGAAAACCGGGAGCAAACCGGGACAACAATCGATAGAGATAAACCGGGACCCTTCGAGACGAGATATTTATCGGTTTCACTTTCTTGAACATTACTATTAATGAAATAAAGCGGACAATAGGGCCTGATTAGGTATTGTAGTATAGAGAGACGAGAATCCCATGTTTCATCTCGGTGCCACAGAGAAGTTCATATAGAGCGAGCATACGTCTTCCGAATGGTTCAACCTTCATTTGAAGGCATCTCGATTCCATTCTCGAAGCAAGTCGATTTATTTCGAGGGGATCGAGATGGACTTTTACTTTGAGAGAAAACCGGAACAAACCGGGACAACAATCCATAGAGATAAACCGGGACCCTTCGAGACGAGATATTTATTGGTTTCACTTTCTTGAAAATTACTATTAATGAAATAAGACGGGCAATAAGGGCCTGATTAGGTATTGTAGTATAGAGACACGAGGCATCCCATGTGGATACATGCCTGTACGGTATATGACCTTTAGCATTAAGTTCTTCCATAAGACATTTTGAGTTTTTCAATATCCACATGCATTCAATGACAGAGTTCTTAGAAATAGTATTGGTATTGGTATTGGTATCTTTTATTCACCATCCAAAATACAACATATATAAAGAAAAAAGCAGAAGTTACAATATATCACATAGTAGGAGTTCCGTAAATATTAGGGTGGCGGGAGAAAACCCCAAAGGGCTTGTTATATCCCAAAGAATAAACAGAAAAGATGCATTGATTCAAACTCTGAGATGTTTGTGTGAGGCAACGAATTACAAAGTCTTATAAACAAAGCATAGTGGTGGAAAGTGAATAAAGGATTAATATGATATTGGACTGTGTATTTACTCATTATTATATTAGATATGGCTAATATGTGCAAAGGTTATGATGCTAGTAGAAAGGCTTTAAGGAGGTGTTTAAAATGAGAAATTGATATACAAATTTGTAGATGGGAGGGCAATTTATTCCATTCCCTAGGAGCCTTAATTTTAGCTGTGTGTAGAGAAAGACAAGACCGAAATGGATAGCGATATAATTTCGTAGCAGAACCTCATGTGTGATACTGGTGTATGTCACTTAATCTTGTCAAGTAATTATTAAACATTGATGGTAGAAGTGATCTATGATGGATAAATTTATGAGACAGTTGCAAAATAAGACACTGATTCAAAACTAACAGAGGCAATATTTTAAGTCCGGAAAATAACGGAGCAGTATGTTCTAAAGGATGTACGAGAGATATAATTCTTATTGTTCGTTTTTGAAGGGTAATAAGAGACTTAAGGTGCGTGTAAAAAGTGTTACCCCAAACAATATTACAATATGACAGATAGGGGAAAATAAGCGAGTAATAAAGTAGATATATATTTCTCTTATTGAGGCCGTGTTTAATTGTATTTATCAAACCCAAATTTCGTGATACCTTTTTACATATTTCGTTAATGTGTTTCGTCCAGGTTAGTTTTTCACTCAAATAAACTCCAAGAAATTTAAAATTGTCAACCTTTTCTATATCGTGCCCCATAATAGATAATACTGGATTGAGTGGCGGAATACCTTTCACAAAATGCTTTTACCTCCTGAAGGGCCCTCGTCAACAGGGCTGAAAGAAGCTTGGTGGTGCAGCTTCTAGAACCAGCTATAAATCTGGCTTTGTATGATGATTTATGCATTTTGGGAGTCCAGTACACTTCCGGTATATCGTTATGCGTGGTTGAAAGACAAATACCTCTCTCCTTGAGAAACGTTTTGTGTTTGTTAAATAAATCGTCCAGAGTAAATGCTGTTTGGGAGTAAGTAGGCGTATTCAGCGATGGTGTGCTTATACTCAATTTCTTAACCAGTACCTGGTAATAGTAATATTTACATATGAATCTTACATTATTAGGAGCTTTGTCTACTGGGACTATGATGAATTTACTCTCATGGTTTGCTAGAATTTCTTGCGAACTGCGGTTTCTCAGTACTTGTTTCGCTTGGGCAAGGGTAAAACGGTCAGTATGGAGGATTTTTCAACGACCTTGTTCTTGGTGAGGTCCAGCTAGTCGGCGAGTACTGTAGGTTCAACTTTTTCTCGCTTTGGCCACTCAATAACATTCTCTCTCTCCCCCTCTCGCTCCCTGGAATCACATGTAGGGATTTCAGGCCAACATCAATGCTTATTGTGAGAAAGCTGTTTGAATCTTTATGGGATGCTGTGGAAAATACCAAACTTCATGAGCTTAAAAAAACTATAGAATATATCCCTCTGAGTAACCAGAAACGTTTCGATCAAAAATGATCAGGCGATGTAGTATCGGTCATGCACGATTAACTCACGAACATTTACTAACACAAAAGAACCAGTCTCAAGGTGTATTTGATGCCACGAAGACCTCACAGTGAAACATATTCTGGTCGACTGTATAGATGTTAAGATTGTAGGAGATTCTTTTTATCAAACAGTTAGTTTAGAACATCCTTTTAGTCAGGTAAAAGAAGACTGTTAATTTTAGGTTTAGGTTTAGGTATTTTCTGGTTAACCAGAAGACTATACTGTGAAGTCATGTGGCTCTGTCAGTATGTCGGCACCTCTTCCCACTTCCCTTATATGCGTTGTAATTTTTACCTGTATATGGCGAGATTCTGCTGGTGAACGTTTCGTCCCCGAGGCTCGCCCCCTGTACAGACCCCCAGTGTGCGAGTTGCCACAGCGACACAGCTCACCAATTACCAATATACGAGATGTCAGAGCATTTCCATCATAGCTCTCTAGATTTGTATCTAATACCGCTTATGCCGATGCTAGGGGCCGTGTGGTCATGTCATCCAAGTTGTCACATGAACAGATACAATAAAAGCGTCCCTGAGATACAACACATATCACGAATTTGGTATGTGCTTTAGAATAGGTTAACCAGAAGACTATACTGTGAAGTCATGTGGCTCTGTCAGTATGTCGGCACCTCTTCCCACTTCCCTTATATGCGTTGAAATTTTTTCCTGTATATGGCGAGATTCTGCTGGTGGACGTTTCGTCCCCGAGGCTCGCCCCATGTAGAGCCCTTTTGGTCTTTGATATATCTTGGCATTGTGGGAAGTTGATGCTGGGTCGACATCGGGCCTTGCAAACTAGAATTTTGTGATAAATGCCGTCATTTTCATCTGAAGACGATACAGCTCACCAATCCCCAGTGTGCGATTTGTCACAGCGACACAGCTAACAAATTACCAATATACGAGTTGTCAGAGCATTTTCATCATAGCTCTCTAGATTTGTATCTAGTACCGCTTATGCCAGTGCTAGGGGTCGTGTGGTCATGTCACCCAAGTTGCCACATGAACAAGTACAATAAAAGCGTGCCTGAGATACAACACATATCACGGATTTGGTATGTACTTTAGAATAGGTTAACCAGAAGACTATACTGTGAAGTCATGTGGCTCTGTCAGTATGTCGGCACCACTTCCCACTTCCGTTATATGCGTTGTAAATTGAGAGAAATTGTTTTTTTTGTATACGTTTTAATGAATGTACATGTTTATGGAGTGTTATGTTGATTACTTCTGGATTGCTGGGTTGTTGACTTGTTTCTGTTGGAATACTTTTGTTTCATCGTCGCTATATAGAAGAAATATTGCTGTACGCGACATTACACCTTAATTCTCTCTCTTTCCCATACTCTTCCAGTGCAGTCAGGACTATCTTGTGGTCCGCCTTCAGTTTTACTTTTCTCGGCTCCCTATATTGGGCAAGGTTGTCAGCGAAACCAATCACGTCTTAAATATAGCATGACATCGAAGTCGGGAGAACATCGATATAATCATGTTCCATATTCGTAATCTTCCAAGTGTATCTCGTCCAAACCGTTGATGTAACTTCCTTCTGTGTAGCAGCTATCGCTTTGTCCGAATGACAAAATACTTGTGTTGAAGGAAGGATGTGTTGTGTTTTAGCCAAAAAAGAAATTATACGGGGATAAGAAATTAAAGTACTGTAACGTTGTGTTGAAAATTCCGACTAATATGCAGGGCATTGTGTTTTTTGATTATCAAATACTATTAACTGGACCGGGAACTAGAACATTTGGGCAAAATCACTGATTTTAAGGTGAAAATACTTCATAATTCTCAGTGGAAACATGAAGTTCGCCCAAGAACACAAGTTTATATTCAGTGCTTGTTGTGTCGCTTTGTAGTCCAAGGTGGGGTCTGACTCTGGTCAATCTTCACATGATAACACAGGCAAATAGAAGGTACTTTCACCCGTAATACGGCGATCTTGCACAAATGCACAACTTCAAAAGCCTGTTCGAGAATCATAAGATTCAATGGCTTTTTCTTATTCTGAGTATACAACAAAATAACTAATTTCTTATGCTAATCAAAAATTCTTTCATACGTAATATTTCATTTTTTTGCAATTTGAAGCGAAGCCCTCGCTTAAACATGCTGAACGTGCCAACAGACAGAAAATACATCGCGCCTATGACATTCCCCAATAAAATATATTCATTCATGCAATTTAAATAGAACATTTCAAAATAACAGACTGTCACTGCAACCCAGTATTGTCTGTATTTGATGTCCGCATGAGGTAGATTGATAACAGTGGACGATTTTCAGACTAACCTGACTAATATTCAGCAATCGGATACCAATATACAACTGTCTGTATATTAGTGTAATAACTCCAGGCAGTACTATTATTTATTTCTTATCGTTCGTCCTCTGATATCCTCTTTTCTCCAAGCCATGTCTGATGATTTAACATTCTGATACCCTGCGCAACGCCTTGAAATCTTCGATCAAATTTAATTACACTAGACGGGTTAGGATATAGCCCCTGTCATAATACACGTGGTTGAGAGGAGAGATTAATGCGCAAATTCTCATCAGAGGGTATATGCAGACGATATATGATTGTCTCTACAAATCTTCCAATACTTGACTCTTGCGGCGCGAAGGTAATAAGATAAAACGATTAACCTGGGTTTCGTAGACAATGTCTGGATTTCGGAAGCTTCCCCGAGAGTTCCCAGGAGACCCGAGTTTGCTTATGTTATCTGTTTGCTCCGTCTGACTACATTGAGCAGCTGCTTGGTTTCGCTATATATGTCACTGCATATGGTGCTGATAATACGTGACCAGACCTCCCAATCGGCATAGTCTACATTCGGACGAAAAGATCATGTATGTTTTCGTTACTGTCGAAACACTCACACCTCTTCCGTGGATGTCTTATAGCAGCTTTGTTATTGCTATTATCCAACCAAATCAGAGTGGGCCACAGCCGTCTCATCAGAAAGAACATAGAATTTCGGCAATTTCTTGCACACCCTGTTCACTTGACGCAAAAGATTTGAACACCAACGGCAGATAGGACTATATCGCGGAAAGGATAGATGATAACTGATCTGCTATTATCTCAAGAGAACTGACTCTTTCCTTTGAGTTTAACAAGGCATTGTGATCGGGGAGAACATGAGGTTCAAAATGTTCAATTTTCTTAATCGTCCAAATTACTCGTTCAGGCTGTTAGCTATTGGTTGTAACTCACCTCTAAGCAACATCCTACGCTTTGTGTGGTTCGTTCTCAAGTTGTGCGTGGAATAAATGTATGGCACATAAAAGCTAAGGAGAAAATGCACCAGTTGGTGAAAATCTGTACTAATGGCATCCCTCCACAAAATCATATATTCATTCACGCAATTTCAACAAACCATTTCTAAAATATATACAAAAATTAAATTTAACTGTAATAGATATATAGAAAAAATGTCGGAATATCAGACTGTTACTGTAACTCAGATTGCCCGTATTTGATGTCCGTAAACAGTACAGCTAATGCAGTATACCGAAATTGATCCTGGAATCTCTCAAACAATGTCGGTTATACAGGTCGTCTTCCCGTGGGGCACTATCTATATCTGTTCATTTGCCATTTCTTTCGAGTATATTCGCTCCGCTGATAAAGCATTTCCCTGCTTCTCCGCGCCATTCCCTGAGCTCATAATAATTTTGTCCAGAAAGTTCTCCAACAAAAACCGATGATTGATAACAGAAACTATCAACACCGCGGGGACGCAGATCTCCGCGTATAGCTGGGTTCTGTGAGGGATCGACGTTTGGCCTGTGCATTCAGCATAGACGGATGGAGTGGTCAGATATGACACTGGTCAGTTAGCCGTCGTCCATCGATGTGTTCTGGATAGAAACACTGTGATTGGCTGGATGTTCTTCATTTTTTCCCCATAAGTCAACGCGACTAACGAATTTCTCTAAAATAAAAAGCAATACGCATGTTTAGTGTCAGAGAGCAGTGTCAAAGAATTTGGCATTCTTCTGTGCGGGAAGATTAATTTAGTCCATACTATAGTTTTGGTAGGGACAAAATGCCAGTCAGAGATATCAAAAAGTATTATCCTGGATTACTGGTTTTCATTTTGTGGCAAAAAATGTACTAGATCTGGACCATGCAGTGCGCATTTCTCTTCGTTTATATACTTATTTTAGGGAACTAATTTCATAATTATAAACAAGGGAAAGTTTTACCATCATTTCCTAGGCTGTCTGGTCCTGGTCACATGAGACAGTAATTTGTCACATCAACTATGGAGAGTTCCACAGGTTTCACCGTCTCAACACTTGAGTATTGACTGGTCATGCGTTTCTTTACTGAACAAATCCCTTGATTCACTGGATATGTACGAAAATACATAGCCTGTTTCACAGAATGTTGTTCTCACATATCTTCCTGTAATTTAGTCCTGGGTTGATTATGATATTTAGGGAAAAACTGTATTGTATTTTTGAACGCTAATATTGATTTTACTGTCATAATTGAGTTTTATCGACGACGCGTCAGTCCATAAAATGGATATTTGCGACAGTAAAACCAGCATTAACGTTCGCAAATACTAAAATACATAGAGGATCTTACACGAGTGACTATTTAATATGAAAGTTATGACACGAGTTAAGTAAGTTTTATATGTTGCGAGCTTTATAGCGAGCAACACATAAAACTTACTCAACGAGTGTCATAACTTTCATATTAAGTTGCCACGAGTGTAAGATTCTGTTTATCACATAACTATTTTAAGTCAATAATTCAAAGATTTCATTATCAAATCTACCTCAAAATTTCTTTTCTTGTTTCATCCTCGACGAAAAACGGCCCTGGTTCAGGCATATCACAGCCTTACAAGTTGTAGTATACGCTAAACCGATATAGTTCCAAAATGCAAGAGCTTGAGCACCTCCCTTGTAAGGCTGTTCATTTTTCACAGTATTTCAAAATATCGTACAACATTTCACAACAGAATGAAATAAGTGTAATTTGTTACTTCGCTGTTCTTCATACATTATCTATTTTGGATCATGCCATGCCACTAATTGCACTCGTGTTTGCTGCATGCCATCATGCGCGCGACATGTTGGCGAGTTCTCAGCGAAATGACGAGATGCTATGCTGACAAGAACATTTTGAATACGTAATTCGTTTGAAGTCTCTAAATCATTCAGATCTATTGCAACAAATAAGCAAACATGGGGAAGAATCCATGCAGATATTGCAAAAGAATGAAAAAACGTTTACTGTCGAGATCTGACGGGATACGGTACGGTACTCAAAACGGCGAGCTGGCTCGATTCGCGAAACAAACATGACGGACTACGACCGGTACGTGAGTACTTTATACAAAATTTGAAGCTCAAAACCGTCGAAATAATGCATTGTTTCATTGCTGCTTGTATGGCTATTCACAATTAGTTTGCAGGCCGATGCATGTATCTGGATAAAATAATCGTTTTGCAGATATCTATGTTGTTGTTCCACTTGTGAACATAATATTTTGTAGTAAAATTTTATCAGTGAGAAAAATAGTTCAGTGACGTCACGACCAAGCGTAGTAATTTATTTTCTCACGCTACATGTATTATCCAATCAGCGTGTTTGAAAGTGTTATTTACCTAGGTGCATACGAAAAATATGTCCCTAATAACACCGCAGTTATGTGATAAAACATGTTATTCCCTCTCTAATTCCAGTTCTTGTTTTCAGAGCAATTTAGCATTACCTTTGAAATTCGTGTATTTAAAAAAATTATTGTTACATCAAAAACCCTAGATCGCTCAGTTGTGGTACTCGAGACTGCATGCCCTGGAGCCCAGGTGTTCGCCAGGTGTTAGATTCTTGATATGTACTTTAGAATAGGTTAACCGGAAGACTATACTGTGAAGTCATGTGACTCTGTCAGTATGTCGACACCTCTTCCCACTTCCCTTATATGTGTTGTAATTCA
>JAVTVY010020833.1:0-80097 GCA_036873755.1 Hanleya hanleyi
ATAGAACCTGACAAGATCATTTGATTGTACAGTTTGATAACAGAGATAGAACCCGACACAGAAGGTCCCTTGATTGTACATCGTACAACTTGATGAAGGGATAGAACCTGACACAGAAGATCATTTGATTGTACAGTTTGATAACGGAGATAGAACCTGACTCAGAAGGTCCCTTGATTGTACATCGTACAACTTGATAAAGGGATAGAACCTGACAAGATCATTTGATTGTACAGTTTGATAACAGAGATAGAACCCGACACAGAAGGTCCCTTGATTGTACAACTTGATAAAGGGATAGAACCTGACACAGAAGATCACTTGATTGTACAGTTTGATAACAGAGATAGAACCTGACTCAGAAGGTCCCTTGATTGTACATCGTACAACTTGATAAAGGGATAGAACCTGACAAGATCATTTGATTGTACAGTTTGATAACAGAGATAGAACCCGACACAGAAGGTCCCTTGATTGTACAACTTGATAAAGGGATAGAACCTGACACAGAAGATCATTGATTGTACAGTTTGATAACAGAGATAGAACCCGACTCAGAAGGTCCCTTGATTGTACATTGTACAACTTGATAAAGGGATAGAACCTGACACAGAAGATCATTTGATTGTACAGTTTGATAACAGAGATAGAACCTGACTCAGAAGGTCCCTTGATTGTACAGCTTGATAACACAGATAGAACCTGTCACATGTCACCTAACTTTACAGCTTGACAACACAGATAAATCCCCGACACAGAACGTCACTTGATTGTACAGCTTGATAATTTGGACATATGTGTTCACTTTATTTCAAATGGATATTGTAAATGTTGCTTTACAACTTTAGTCAAATGTAATATTTCGATTGGGAATATTACAGTCACATGGGCAGATATCTAAACTTCCACTTCAGAGTTCGAATTTGGCACCTGTCCGTCAGTCCGAGACTGGTAAAAAATCAAACGGACTGGTGTGAGTGACTGAACAACAAGTCCGTCGGACTGGTAACAAAAAAGCTCTCAGTTCATTGTGTAAACTATTTCTCTGGATATCTCCGCACAATTTGTAAAGAATGAAAAACTAAATGTCTGTTTTCGGTTACCCGACAGAGTCTAAATAAATCGTGTGAGTCTAAAAACAATTCCAGCAAATTCCAACGAAATCACGACCACGGCCGCTTTTTACGACAACAACAACAACCGTAAAGCGGTGCGAACATTGGCAGCATACCGTAAAGTGTGACTGTAATGCAGCATGGCAATGCAGGTTGGCGATCTTTTCAGAAAATAAAGCTCCCAATTCCAGGTCCGGAATCGAGAAATCAGCAACATGAAATACGCTTCAGTCGACCTGATCATGTTTACCAGGACAATTTTAAACATACTCTCCATCAACTTCGAAAGAAATCTACTCATTTTTTGGCTTGAAATGGCGTTTGCTGAAGCAGTGTTTTTCGCGACGACACGTGCAGTCAAAGTCGCCGTCAAAGTCTAGCCGACGGAGTTTGTCGTCTGTGATTATCTTCACACGCGCTTAAGAAATTCAAGGAATGCACAGTTATTAATTTCTTATTTAGTAGCAACCATCACAGCACAAAATATTGATGATGACAAATGTTTCCACATCATCTTTTATTTAATATTAACGGACTAGTAAAAATATTTGCGGACTGGTTACTTTGTTGGCTCACCAGTCCGGCGGACTGGTTCAAATTTTTCTTAAATTCGAACACTGCACTTGGGTGAAGAATAACTCAAAATATGTTTCTTTGGATACCGTGATCTTAACCACTTAATCATTCACCCAAAATCAATGGACTTCTTTGGATTCACATTAGCAACAATCCTGTGAGTGTTCTTTCCCATGCTCACCTGTGACAATATTTTCCTCCCAGGGTGAATTTCCCCATCAGGAGGGTGGGTACTATGGAGAATATGTTCCCAACCAGGAGTTAATTCCCCTGCCAGGAGGGTAATATTGTAAGAATAGTTACCTCATGCAGAGTTACTTCCCCTATCAGGAGGGTAATATTGTAAGAAAAGTTACTGCATGCAGAGTTAATTCCCCTGCCACCAGATACTATCTTCTTAAAGACATCCTGTGCTTATCCAACTAAAATGCAATCATAAGGTGTACTAAACTTTTTTGTAGCCGGATTATATTGAGAAGATAGAAGAACACAATGTCCCGTCGGTGCATACCGCTCCCTCCTCATCCAGTAAGAAGAGGTCTCTGATTATTGGTGCTGTGGCCATCGTCCTTGTGGGCCTAGTCTGTGTCATGTCTCTATTCTTCCTGTGTAGATATTACGCCTTACGGAGACAGTAAGTATTAGTTAAGACAATAACCTGCTACATACATAATACCAGTACGATCTTCTCTAGACCAACTAGTGCATACCAGGACACTCTCCCCTGTCCCTTGTCATAACTACTTCCACCCTCCAGACAAAATATTGAACCAAAGGTGCTGGCCTGTAACAGTCTGCAGGCCCGTAGCCAAGGGGGGTTTTGGGGTTCGGGCGAACCCCCCTTTCGGAAATATTATATATTTTTCTCATGTAAATGCCCGTTTCAAACTGAAGCGAACCCCGTATTTGCCCGTTTTCCCATACAGCGAACCCCCTGATGTGCCCTTTTGAAGTGAAGGCGAACCACCCCTCAGGAAAATCCTGGCTACGGCCCTGGTCTGTTGTATGGATTAACAGAGGAGATAGCCAGTCGATGCCCTTTCTACAATCTTGACACAAGGGCGCATATTTAGATGAGCCTGTAGTTGTTCACTGATACATGTCTCTAAAACTTGAAAGGAAAACTGTTTTGCTTCTTGTGGTGCTGGTCCAGAAATGTTGGTGTTATCAAAGATACAGAACTGCCATTGTTGTATCTACTATTTTTTCAGCCAAGTTACCTACAGATATTCTATGCTGAATCAGTCAGAGGAGCAGGACTTGGATGGCGAGCTGGAGAATGCCTTAACATCCCACAAAACCCTATATCATGACTCCGAAGATGAGGTATGGTGTTCAACTAGAGCTACACAGGCTCACGAAATATAATGGAAATGATAATCTGAACTGCTTGTTCCATGACCAGGCCAGCAAGTGCCTCCTATATTTTCGAGTCATTCCTATACTCCAGACCACCTAAATTTCCTATAGTTTGACTTTTTCTCGTGAAAACTTTCAACAATGCTCTGAAATAACAAACTGGCATGAGGAAATACATTTCAGAAAGCATTATGACCGCATTCAGTGGAAATAAGTTTGAAACATACAATGTAGTAGTGACCTGTCTTTTACACTCCTTTATTTGTTATTTTTCCTATAATAGGAAAATTCCTACATTTCTCCTACAATTTGGCAAATTTCCTCCTATATTTTCTCCTATATTTTCACTGTGAGCCGCTTGCAGGCCTGCATAACATCACAGTACGACCATCGACAGTTTCAATGATTGGACCCTGTGTTTTTTTATTTGGCTGTATCTGTTGTTTCCTTGGCCCTCATGGAACCTTCTGTTATCTGATTACAATGGACATCCATTAATTAATAGCTATTGCAGTCGTTGATGTGCAAATTATGTTATGCTCCATGTGTGCAGTTTGATAATACATGTAAATGTATTTCCATATTCCAACAGGAGCTGGAACAAGGTCATAATTCTACCACCCCTAATGGACGTGTCAGGTCTAACATTCCCAACGGACGACCCAAAGTTCGCTCCTACCATGACGATTCTGATGTGGTAAGTTTTTCCATTCTTAAAGTTGAATTGCACCAATATCACAGCAAAAATGCAGTGCCCTAATTATAGGTGTACCCGAAATAGAGAGCTAAAAAAAAATACTAACAATAGAAAAAAAAATGTTTGTTCAGGGAGATTCTTCAGTAACTAAACATCAAATTTGAATCAAAGCCTACCTGATTTGCCGCAATTCGGGGACTTCAACTATTCTGTCTAAATTGGACTGGTTTCTCTGCCTTAAAAAAAATGTTGCCAAAATGTGGAAACGTATTATATGTCCAGTTATGAACTAATCAGTGTTAGTATGAGGAATCTGACATGAACCGAGCATTACTCAAAACAATAGGATATTATAAATTGATGGCAAGCCAAAGTAGGCCAACTTTTATTCATAATTTCCATGTCAGAAATTTTAGATAAATTCCCCGATATCGGGAAATCAATTCCGATATCGGCAATTTGATATCGAAAATTGTCACTGAATTTCTGATATCAGAAATTCTGAATGAAAAGCACTTTGGCTTGCCATAATGTTGGTTTGATAGAAGACTATGACAAGCCAAAGTACTTTTTATTCAGAATTTCCGATATCGGAAATTTTGATTTTGGAAATTCCCTCACAATTCTATTTCCAATATCGAGAATTTCAATTGCCGATATCGGAAAGTTTGAATAAAATGCACTTTGACTCCAGCAGTTAATAGGTGAATATCGGGCAGTTTGATTCAGCATGGAAAGAAAGAGAATAAGGGATGCAGTGAGACAAGCTGCTATACGAGTCTATATTAAAACTGGCTGAGAAGACGACTTAATTTAGTAACTTGACTGCAAATTAACTTTATGAAAGAACACTGCCGACTCTTTCAAAACGGTAATAAAAATTATAATTAATGTCGCAGTGTTGTCCTTATTCTGACGATCATTCTGGAAATAGAGATGACCGAGATGGCGAGCATGACGGATGAACTGTGGGAGGTTATAAAGGTTGCCAATCAAACATTCATTTAACTGTTCATTACTTGAATGTACAATATTAAACTGGACATTCAGTAACTGTAAAATATCACCATTATGTTTTCTTTCAACAGGATATGCTGGAGTAGAAATGCTCAAGAATCCAAAGACGAGTTGATGATTGTTCTAACATGTGAATGGCAGAGAAGAGGGGCTGATTATTTGTCAGTGTGGGAGACGCCTTCCTTCCGACATTTACACTTCAACTGATACTGCTTTCTTTGTTTCCTTGATCTCTATAGGCTGCTACTAACAAAACCTGCAAGAACTGCTGGTATTATCTACATCCTTTCTTGCCATTGATGGCCGGCCACCATTGTTAGTGATGTTGCTACTCTCTACCTATCATTCCGACATGATTTCATTTTACATTACGTCAACCCACATTTACATATCTTTTTATATTGTTGCTGTCATCCTCGACAGAATAACAGCATTCTGTCCTGTAAGACCACATGAATTTACCTTATGTTGCTCTTGCAGTGTTGCATCTGAACATTCTGTTCCATTGGCTGATAATGCAAATTCTGCATGACAGAATTGTCAGGAAGTCGAAATGCGACTTGACTTGCTTTAGAATAAATGAGATACAATTGTAGAGAATGCCTGTGGGAGTGTGATTGACATGAGTAACATTACAGCTGAAATCAGAGAATGTCATAAAGGCTTGCTGTAATATGTATGTCATGTTTATTAGAGGGTTAAATTAAATTTGTGCTTAGATACAGTCATACTGTTTGGATTTTCAAATAAGAAATGCAACCTCCACAATTTGACAATATATCATCACATTTACTATCATGCAGTGGTAAAATGAAATATGATCTGTCTTCAAGGGTCAGTAGGCCTTGCTTTCGAATTAAATTTACGGGAATTCAACCACAGGGACTTGTAGTTGGTCGGTTATTAATTATGATATTAATATTATATATACTCTCCTCCTACCCTGTTATAATAGAGTAGGAGGAGAGTATATATAAATATTAATATCATAATTAATAACCGACCAAATACGAGTCCCTGTGAATCCAACGCTGTAGGAATCCAAACCTATCATTTCTATTCAGATTGCTAAAGTTTTAGAGGAATCTCTAGGATAAAAATTTTGCAGAAGTGCCAGCGGAAATTGGATTCCTGTGGAAACGTAAGCATGATGACAAGTAATCTCAACACTTTGACCTGTGAGGTCATAGTTACCGTGGTTACAGAGCAGGGTCCATTGGGCAATAATATTCTCCCTGCCTGCAACGTTCATGAACAGGACATGTTTATTGTACCCCCTCCATCATAAATTGATAATGGGACCTTCTTATTTCATTTGATATAGTGGTAATATTCCATAAGATCTTGAGCTTATTTTCTTCTCCAGGGAAGGTTTTGTTTAAGGTGAATTTATATTATGCAATTAATGCCTTTCTCTCGACTGTCCGTCACTCCCCTGTTTTGATAATGGACCATTCCAATTGACTGCAAAAGTCCATCACAGATTCTGAGGTGTGAAATTGTAAGGTGTTTGTTGAAAATGAACTATATCTGTGATTTCGTATAAATAGACTTAAGTGTTAAATATTATCAACTGTTATTTGTGGATTATAAAGATACAGTATTTATATTGAGTTGGTGGGTTGCATTTTGTTCTTTCATTCATTGAATGTGGGAATTTTGTAGATATTGTATTTAGTTTCTACTTCCATGATCATTAGATTTTATGAGGGGATTGTTTTCCTCGATATTAGAGGTGCTGTCAATTTTTTCATTGGTTGTATATCTGATCTTTTCATTTCTAGGAGATTTGCATGTTGTGAACAAGAAAATTGTTCAGTCGAGCTACTTTCAGGTGATCATTTGAGGCACACAAAATAAACTTTTCAGGATTTGTTTGATTATTTTGCGACATTTTTGCCATTTTAACCACCCTCTACTTTCCTGTGCAACCTCATTGCATCTCCGTTCAATTTGAAATAAAAAGCATGCACTTTTCACGAAGTTAATCAAGATCTGAGGAATTTGATGTAGAATATTTGTATTGTTACCAACAGAGCTCTAATTATGAACCAGTTCAGGAAGTGGGTAGCCAACTGGTTGCCTCCCTTCATTTCTATGATGATTGACAGGTGGCATCTACATGATTGTAGACAGGATTCGCATCTTGTTGGCAGTCATCACTTGTACTTTCGTTCACGTACACTAGTAGGTTGTGGATATTTTACAATATTGGATTTGTTTCTCGGTCTAATAATGAGAGTGAATAAGAAAATTGCCTACCGGTCTATTAACATGATTAACAAGAGTGAATAACAAAATTGCCTACAATTCAAAACACTAGTCAGGAACTGGGACAACACAAGTACTTTACATTTCATGGGCGATCACTATTCTATGACCCACAAACAAAGTTTGGTCGCCACATTCTGTTCCATCTTCTTTAGCCAGTTTTGAGATCGTATCCACCGACCCCATATACTTCAACAGACCGCTCACAGCTTGGCTTCAAACTTAGATCATTATGTTACCTTGTTTTGTGCCTCCGGAGATACCAGTCTGCCCAAGCCCTTCAAATGGATACAGAAAAGACCGATTCTGGAAGACGGGAGTATCCCAGCAGCCTTTGCGGCGCTGCCTGACAACAATGGCGTGGGCTAAAGCAACGCATAGCGACGTATTCACTTAGCCCAGGCAGACCGCGATTCTCGCCGTTAAATCGTATTTCCTCGACGTTTGCGGCTGGTAATCATTTGGAGTCGATAATATATTGTTAATAAGGTAACATTTAACAGCTGAAAGGATCAATTGTGTGGTAAAGACTCCAGGAAAGGGTAATAAACAGCTCTTAAATAACCCACAACACTGATCTACAGGGCGCTAACACAGCCGTTAAAATCCTGGGGTTAACACAGCGGCAACACCGTCATTGTCGGCATATAGCACGGATAATCTGTTTTAATTTCCCCCCATAAAGCTGTTAATTATCCATATTCAGTGATTGACTTATTAAATGATTAACATCAGCATGGAGCAGTATGTATCCGTGGCTTATAACCGTAAATTTTCTGTATAAACATGCAGTCAATCAATTTTATTTGATCTTTGGTCTGACGTGTGTTTCTTTGTCATGTTGACACTGTGATGAGTAATTCTCAGTTACAGTGATTATTTCATTGACTTGTATAGTACAATCCATTACTCAATCAGTCTTTATATAACCCATCATCAGTATCCGAGTCATTCAAACTTAAGAGAAACAGGTAATGCTAATATAGTAAAAATGCCAAAGGCGTGTTGTGTTCATGACTGTACAGCTAACAAAGACAAGTTTCCAAATTTGAAGTTTTATATTCTTCCGGCCCAGGGTGAGAGAAGACATCAGTGGTTTATCCAGACCGACTAGCGAGAGTTTTGACTGATATCTTGTCTTTGCCTCACCTGGCAGATTATCTGAATATTCGTAACTCATCGTGCTAGTTGTAAATATGGTCTGAGATTGTCATGAAAACTCAGTTTATATATAACCGAAGGAATTTTTGCTAAAACAAGTATATATCTGCGTTATTTACCATTTCCTGATCATTAAGTCAATCATTAAATCTGGATAATTAACAGCTTTATAAAAGCAGAAGAACACAGACTATCCATAACGGTGAAGGAATTTTGCTACAATTATATATCTGCGTTATTTAGCATTTCATGATCAATAAGGATGTTAATCATTTAATAAGTCAATCACTGAATATGGATAATTAACAGCTTTATGGGGGGAAATTAAAGCAGATTATCCGTGCTATATGCCGACAATGACGGTGTTGCCGCTGTGTTAACCCCAGGATGTTAACGGCTGTGTTAGCGCCCTGTAGATCAGTGTTGTGGGTTATTTAAGAGCTGTTTATTACCCTTTCCTGGAGTCTTTACCACACAATTGATCCTTTCAGCTGTTAAATGTTACCTTATTAACAATATATTATCGACTCCAAATGATTACCAGCCGCAAACGTCGAGGAAATACGATTTAACGGCGAGAATCGCGGTCTGCCTGGGCTAAGTGAATACGTCGCTATACGTTGCTTTAGCCCACGCCATTGTTGTCAGGCAGCGCCGCAAAGGCTGCTGGGATACTCCCGTCTTCCAGAATTCATGCTTTGTGATGATGCAGTTTATTCTCAGCACTGAATATTTTCCTTCGTCGGGATGCCCCAAGAATGCTCTCATGTTTGTGTGTATGTACTAGTGTTTCATTTATCATTATCATAAGCTTGCCTGTACAAGTTGCTTCAGTGTAAATTCTCCTGTTATTATGTTGAATATAATATGAAATATAGCACTAACCAGATTCCATTTTATTGCATATGCTGCATATAGATTATGTATTTATTTATTTTACACTCTTACTTGGTAGTAAGTATTGAGTTATGAATTATCAGGAAAACATTTCCCATTATCGGAGGTTTCTATAATTTACCAAAATATACCACTATTCTTGTACGAGGACACTCACCACATGGTGAAATTTATGCTACTTTGATTTTGTCTTCCCATGTTATTTTGTTTTTTTCATGTCCTTGTTAATTTTGCCCCAAATTGCTCATTTTCAACCAGTTTTGCATAATTCTTTTAGCATTTGAATGGTGTTCTGGAAGTGTAGTTAAATTTGCTAATTTAACAGATTTACTTAGTGGTGATTGTGAATGATAGATTTAAAACATATATGATACTGTAAATATGACAAATGTATATAATTTAACCCCATATATATATTTTCATCATAGAACTCGACCAAAGTCCAGATGAAAACATTGCTTCGTGGATTATCTTCCAGTTTGAGAACACTTGATTGGTCAGTTCAAATGGAAATCTGGCATATTCGTCATTGCTAATGAGAGTATCAGAAAGTTGTACCCATGTGAAAGACACAGTACAATTCTCTACATATTTTCGAGCCCATTTCTTTGATCGTGGGTACAAACAGTTTAACTTGCTGGAAGCGTTTTCTCCAAATCATAGCAATATTGCCACCATGTTCTGACAGTCGCAAAGCTCTGCTCCTTCTTAGAAGATGTACACTTTCTAAACTTATCAATCTGCCTTTCTCAATTTAATTCTTTAGACAAATGTTTGGTTTGTACCTTTTCTTCCTATGCCCACAGTATTGGGCAATAAACTGAGGTTGCCAAAATTATCACCAATGGCATAGTGGTCGCTGCATATTTACACCAGCTATCATATGCAGAGGACCTGGTGCAGTTCAGTGAGATTCGACCCCCACGAGTGTGAAGTTTGAAGGGCCAAAATATTGTGTATGAAAGTTAGCTTAAGTGTATATGGTCTTATTATTTTACAGGCCCTGGGTCTTAGGTTTTTTGAATAACAACATCCTGTCATATCATATATTTTAAGGTAAGAAGAGCACACTTTTCTCTCAATAAACCTATGAAGTCAGTCCAGAACCAAGATGAACTTTACCCCATTCGTGTCAATAGTTATTTGTTGTACAGTAAATGGTTTGGTTCTGTACTGGTTTCACATCTTTTGCAGAAAGAAAAAAAGTGTTGTTTTCACTATGTAAAATACGACTTTGCACAAATACACTACTTTATGATGGTGTTATTCAACAAAACAAAAGACCTGGAAAATAATCCGACAATACCACAGATCCTGAAGGATCTTGGCGCCCACCATTGTCCATTGTTACTAAGAACAAATGATTCGAAGATCGAAAAAGGGACACTGGAAAACACTAAGATATTATAAGTTTCAAGATTTCTAGAAAACTGTACTTGATGTTGGTTGTTATAGTAAAAGTGAAACTGAATGTCCTTTGTCTTCGTGTTGTAGTATTTTTTTTTGCCCGTGTCATCATTGGAAGCGAAGACAAATCTCTTTGACAATTTGGCATGAGCTATGAAACATACGTACCCAAGATTTAAAAATTAGGAGCGAATGCTAATTCTGTTCTGCTTACCGGACCAGAAAAGGTATCTTGCACAACTAGACCCCAAGAGGAACCTGTGTACCAAATTTGAGGAAGATCCATGCAGTACTTCCTGAGAAATCGCGATAAAGTTTCATGGGGAAATCCAATGTGGCCGCCTGTTGGCCATATTGGATTTACAAATCGGACCAGAAAAGGTATCTTGCACAACTAGACCCCAAATTTGAGAAAGATCCATGCAGCAGTTCCTGAGAAATCACGATAATGTTTCATGAGGAAATCCAAGATGGCCGCCTAGTGGCCATATTGGATTTTCGAATCGGACCAGAAAAGGTATCTTGCACAACTAGACCCCAAGATGGCCATATTGGATTTTCGAATCGGACCAGAAAAGGTATCTTACACAACTAGACCCCAAGGGGAATCTGTGTACCAAATTTGAGAAAGATCCATCCAGTAGTTCCTGAGAAATCGCGGTAACAAGAATTGTTTACGGACGAAAAGTGATTTGAACAATAATTTCAATAACAATTATTTGGCTAATAAAACTGAACTGAAAAATTTTGGCACTCCAAACTGCACCAGGTTCTGTCTGTTGGAGTCTGTCCATTTGGATTAGTCACCATGGTCACATACTTTCGAGGTTGTGAAAATTCAAACTCTTGTTTTGCAATGATGTAAACTGAATTCTCCAGGATGACTGCCATTTCACTGTAGAAGACCATGGTGTTCGTGACAGATGGCTGCAGTATACTGGTATAAATTTCAGGGGTGGCACAACCTCCATGATTTTGTTTTTTTTCGTTATCCCCGTCAATCTTGAAAAAAACAGGACATTTGAAGTTTCACCGCTTTCTTTCTGTGGGCAGATGAGTTTCCACTCCTCTGGTCCAGGTTTATTTCTACTTTTATTATTATTGCATCCAATACGCCCGTGAAACAAAAACTGAAATGGCGTTGCCACCTTCAAGATCTCCAACTTTGTAACACAATTTGGTGACCATGTTTTATGTTCTTATTCACACTTTAATAGTTGGTGGGATCTATTATTCGCTCACGGAGATGTATTTTTTCACTCATGTACATACCGACTTGGCTTTTATACCTTGTACCATTCATCTTGTATACATCCTGGGCTGTACATATCGGGGAATAAAGAGATTTTGAATAGAAAACAGTGCTGATTTGAGTGATTTGATCAAACATGAAATGAAAATGAGGAAAAATTTTAAGGTTTGATCGCATAAGGCTAAAATGAAAATATTTTGACATGATTCAAAGGTGTGTGCGACAACTGTGGATTTCATAGAATATTTCTTGAATTAAGTCTTTATACAGCTAATATTAAATAGATTTCACCCAAGAGAATTTGTTTTTTTCTCACAAATGGTTTAATAATGATGCTCTACCTGGGAACCAGGTTGTCAGTTCGTCGTTATTTAACCACTTGTAAAGTGGAAATTTGCCACTGAAAAAAGTTTGTCAAAGAATAAAACCACCCGACAATCTGATCGATCAGTCCCGTTTTTACTTTGGTGAAATTTATTTAATATTAACTGAAATGCAGCAATCAAACCATACAATGGGCTCCATTTGGCCATCTCCATCTTAAATGGATTTGAGGTTTCTTTGGTCTTGGGCTGTTATCATATGAAAACATGATCAGACCCTGTAACATTTCAGTCAATTGGGCTCGTACAAACATATTTGGAGCTTAACCCTGAATGATTTCTGGCATATTGGTCATGTAAGATGATGCGACTTTAAGGGATTTCTGATAGGATAAAAGGGGTTGTGATATCAGCAACAGGTCCATTGATACGTGGGTCACCACATGAACTCCGGTTCATCCTCCCGGCGCAGGTTAAACTGGGGCACATTTTTCAACTACAGGTTAGAGAGATCGCAAAGCATCCGGATTAATGACCCAGAACTCGAGCGATCAACCATGTGTCAAGTGTACAGCTCGCTGCTGATGGAGCAAGATAGTGGCATATCGGTCATGTAAGACAAAGTAACATGAATTCACAGGATTCCCAATAGTGGTAAATGGGTGAGTGGTCGGCCATTGTTCCACTTGCTAACATCACACTAAAGCAGTATCTCTTCTTATATCAACTATATACATGGATTGCAGGCAAGCACCTAAAAGGTGCATGGACCCCTCAGCCTGTTTTTATTAGTCAAGTAGGATCAGGGCTGCATCTAGAGCCAACTTAGTTCCAGAAAACGTATGGGCACCCAAAACTCATATGAAACAAAAAACGAAAGCGTTATTGTTGTTGTTCAATTTGAAAGGATTTCTGAAGGAAATACTCCTAGAAAAAGCATAGCTGGATATTGAATTTCATGTTAATAAACCTCTGTTTTGTGATTGATCACAGGCTTTGCGCTGAAATTCACTAAAAAAAAGAACCCTCAATAATGAATTATGAAAAGAAACTGGGAGTTTGGGATCGGAACATGCAAAATATCCCTGGATACAGCCTTGTGTATACAGTTTGTGTGATTTCTGTACCGTATATAATAGACTTTGTTTTCACGTGAGTCGTGTGCTGGGATTACAGCATGCAAGAAAGTGTAGTTTATCAGTGGCAATTTATGCATTGCACAAGTGTGATAAGTTAATGTCATAGAAACACAATGATTGACACAAACCCATCATTATCATTATTAGAGGGCGGGGGAGGGGGAGGGCATAAGCTCCAGGTATGCAAACTGGTTCAAAATTGCCCAGAGGCTATAAATGGGCGCTCCTAATCACGGATTCGAAATAATTTCCAAGGTACAGTAACATGCAAAAGTTTTAGGATAAATCATATGTTGTAGAATAGAATGATTCAGCAGCAAAATTGCTTCGATGCGGTTATTTCCTCTTGTACTTTTGAAATAAAATAATGTCACCAACCTGTAAGTTATTACTATAAAGGAATAAATTTTAGGTGATTCCGCATTTGTGTGTGAAAAAACAATGTACACTGCATCTCGTACATATCACATGAAGCTGAGAAGCTGTGGATAGGAAAAAGTCCAATAACATTTAGTGCCCCAGGGGTTGGGAAATTCTCCCGAGGGTAGTGCATAGGTTGAACAAGTGTAGCATCATGTAAGCTCCCAGATAAATGGGAATTGGGGGGTTCAATCCAATGATAATCTTGAATGGACCAGGCTTTCTTGCATCAGGGAACCTTCAAAAGTCACAATGAAACATGCAACCAAGGGTTCCCGATGAGTATAGATAACAGTGCAACAGCTAAGCCATCAATAAATAATAAAAAAAATAATTAAAAATCATGAAATAATCATAGCTATCTGAAAACCTAATCATTATACCCCCCGTACACGTAGTGTAGGGGCGGTATACTGGTTTCAGCTTGTCCGTCCGTCCGTCCGTCTGTACGTCCGTCCGTCCATAACATTTGGTTTCCGGAGCATAACTTGACAACCGCTACTTGGATTCCTCTCAAATTTGGTATGCAGCTACCATAACACGAGACCTCGCTTGGGATTGCATTTGGCGCATGTGCGTCTACAGGTGGCGCCACCTAGGGTCAAAACTTTCTCATTGGCCCGTAACATTTCGTTTCCGGAGCATAACTTGACGACCGCTACTTGGATTCCTCTCAAATTTGGTATGCAGCTACCATAACATGAGACCTTGCATGGGATTGCGTTTGGCACATGTGAGTCTACAGGTGGCGCCCTCCGTCCATCCGTACCAACGTCCGTCCGTCCGTAACATTTGGTTTCTGGAGCATAACTTGAGAACCGTTACTTGGATTACTCTCAAATTTGGTATGCAGCTACCATACTATGAGACCTCTCTTGGGATTGTGTTTGGCGCATGTGCGTCTACAGGTGGCGCCACCTAGGGTCAAAACTTTCTCATCGGCCCGTAACATTTCGTTTCCGGAGCATAACTTGACAACCGCTACTTGGATTCCTTTCAAATTTGGTATGCAGCTACCATACCATGGGATCTTGCATGGGATTGCTTAAGGAGCATGTGAGTCTACAGGTGGCGCCACCTAGGGTCAAAACTTTCTCGTCGGTCCGTAACATTTCGTTTCCGGAGCATAACTTGACAACAGCTAATAGGATTCTTCTCAAATTTTGTATCTAGCTACCATACCATGAGACCTTGCTTGGGATTGCGTTTTGCGCGTTTATGTCTACAGGTGTCGCCACCTAGGGTCAAAGCTTTCTCGTCGGTCTGTAACATTTGGTTTTCCGGAGTATAAGTTGACAACCGCTACTTAGATTCCTCTCACATTTGGTATGCAGCTACCATACCATGAGACCTCACTTGGGATTGCGTTTGGCGCATGCGAGTCTACAGGTGGCGCCCTCCGTCCGTCCGTACCAACGTCCGTCCGTCTGTAACATTTGGTTTCTGGAGGATAAATTGAGAACCGCTACTTGGATTCCTCTCAAATTTGGTATGCAGCTACCATACTATGAGACCTCTCTTGGGATTGTGTTTGGCGCATGTGCGTCTACAGGTGGCGCCACCTAGGGTCAAATTTTTCTCGTCGGCCCGTAACATTTCGTTTCCGGAGCATAACTTGACAACTGCTACTTGGATTCCTCTCAAATTTGGTATGCAGCTACCATACCATGAGACCTTGCATGGGATTGCGTTTGGCGCATGTGAATCTACAACTGCATCACGCTTATAGGCTTCAGCAGAAGAAAAAGAAAGTGGGAAGTGTCTCATGGGCGCAGGCGCAGTGTAACCTATTGGCTGAGGCTCCAGAGGGTGAGAACTTTTAGTCTGCAGTAGGATCTCTATAAGAAGATAATGGCGCAACAATAGCAGGTTTGATTTGGTAATAAATACCAACATTGTTTATAAATGTTTAATTTTCAGAACAATCCATCAAACTCCTCTGTGTATCATCACGACACATGCGTAGACAATCTGTTAACCGCAGTCGCGACCGAGCGAGGTCTCATTGTCAACTAATTACATACGGTTACCGTGCCGCCACCAAACGCAA
This sequence comes from Hanleya hanleyi, assembly GCA_036873755.1. NCBI lineage: Eukaryota > Metazoa > Mollusca > Polyplacophora > Lepidopleurida > Hanleyidae > Hanleya > Hanleya hanleyi. The sequence goes on from JAVTVY010020833.1 coordinate 15,685, forward strand.
TCTAAGTGAACTTACCTGTAAACAACGATAACATGTATAGTTATATTCTGCTACAAACATTCGTTAATTTCTATCAAATGTGCATTCGGGGGGTATCTTGTAAGCATGCTTACTGATCATTTCCACCACCACCCGATGCAATCTCATTCAACTTACTCGTGAAATGTTAACCACCAACATGTATCTATGCCTTACGGGGGGTATCTTGTAAGCAGCCTTACTGATCATTTTCATCAAATGTGTGCATCCCTCAGACTATGCTCTAGTTTCATCAGTGATCATTCAGGAAGCTCTCACTAAAGTTTGATCAGGCCGACTTGATAGATCTGCAGATATTCAGCGGACAAGAACATGTTGATGGGCATAGATAACAGAGCAAAATCTGAGCCATCAATAAATAATAAAAAAAATATTTAAAAATCATGAAATCATCATAGCCATCCGAAAATCTAATCATTTCATCAGTCAACATTCAGGAAGCTCTCACCAAAGTTTGGTCAGGCTCGACTTCATAGATCTGCAGATATTCAGCGGACAAGAACATGTTGACGGACGGACGGACGCTAGGACGGACGGACGTACGTACATGGCAACGACAAGACCCCACAGCCCTATGGGCTGAGGGGTAATAAGACAGTATTGTCTAAGGATCAACTTCCATTATAGTGCAAACCAGGGTTACATGTAGAATGTCGCAATAGGACTCGTCTCATTTGGAGAGGTTGTGTTCACAACAGCTGGCCTGCTGAACCAGTCAACTTTTTTTGATGGCTTCCCCTCAAACAACCGCAACAACAACAAATATTCAAGGAGATGGTTTATTCCCCTCCAATAGACAATACAACTCTTTTTCTACTTCTCAAACTTTTGTTATACCAATTAATTTGCTTGATAACAGAATAGCGTACAGTCACAAATAATGAATCATTTTCAGCAAGTCCCAAGCTATAACCCACACAGAAAAATAAACTCTCGATTACATGCTAAATGAATTCCTGTCGACAAGTCGTCCATCTTGGATCCTCACACAATACAGGCGTAGCAAACACTCCTCCACACACTCACCTCAGTTCCTTGTCCATTCATTCATAAGCCTGGGGCCAATTTCATGTACATGGACCAGAAAACCTGGCGCTCACCGAATCCAATCCCAATCCCACCTGTCTGTGAACCAGTTCTCCCCCGAAGTGAGTTCGGTCCTTCCACAGAGTGACCACGAACATCGCATGTAATGGGACATTGATGGGACAATACCAAAGATTCCGTACAAGAGGTGACGGTATACATGTAAGTTAATGGAGAAGAACAGACTCTCCTCTCCACCATGACAAATTTAGCCTGAAGTCTCTGGTTATTTCCGTTGACAACATTTGGATCAAGCAGACCCAGGATATTAGTGAGACTTTGTCTGAACGCATGGGGATTTGTATTCTTGTGAGGAATATTTCAAGAGCACAAGTATTGCATGGGGCGAGCACCAAGATTTCTAGTCCATGCGCATGGAATTGGCCCCCAGCGTACAGAAAAAGATGAATGGACAAGGAACGGTTTGTGCATGGAGGAGTTCGCTAGGCCCGATAGCATGTGAAAATCGCTGCCAAATGTCCAACCCCAACCATAGCACTAAGGATCTGGGACAATGTCTTTCGCCAGTTTATATATACAATGATTTCCTATACAATTGGTTCCTACTGGCATGTTGATCATTTCAATGCAGCTGCACCCGAGACGATTTCATTCAACTCCTTCGTGATGACTGCCTGCCTGGTACGGTTGTAAAGCAACGTCAGCTTGTCGATCATCTCACCTGCAATGGAAGGGAGATAACTTTGGTATACATTCTCTCGATGAGGACAAATAAAATGTTGAGACTGTCAGCATGCACTTATTGTCAAGAGTTTGTTGCAAATTTGCTCACTAGCATAGAAATACTGAAATACATCTTGTATATTGGTATTTCATCAGAGAAGAGCTAGTTCCAGTAATACATACATTACAAGAAAGAATGAATACCACAGAAATTGACCCAATGTCGACCCAATTTTGGTTCTATCATTGTCCAAAATTTTGTTTAAAAGAAGACATTCATGGTTTCTCATTACAACCTACAAAACACTCGCTAATATCTGTCAATCTCTGATCAAGATCTTCGGATCAGGCTGTCCTGCAAAATTTCTTATTCATTTTATGAACGGAAGTATATTGCATTCTACTTTTAACCTTCATGGAGCCGACTCAAAATCAACAGGATCTGACTTTCAAGGATACACTCAGGCATGTCGGGTCAGTCCATTATTGACTCGTCACGCAGAGAAAACTATTTGGATTAGTTATTCAACAATCCTAATTTTTTACACCGAAATAATCATTTTACAAATCCCGTTAACTACTTCCCAAAAATAGGCTCAGAAACGTTACTAACTGCTCCCATGAGGTATTGTGCCAAGCTTTTGAGTGACAGCCAAGAAGACAGTCGCAGGAGATGCATCTTCAGCTAACCAATGTGGTCTGTTTTCATTTTGATTAAAGACGTATTTTGAGAAATAATCTCAATAAACCTTGAAATATCACAAAAAGTAGGCCTTCTCCATCACCCATAGCTCTTTTTTACCCCTCAGCTTATTAGGCTGTGGGGTCTTGTCGTCGGCATGTACGTCCGGTCGGTCGTCCGGTCGTCCGGTCGTCAACAATTCTTGTGACCGGTCTAGAAGCCAAACCGTTGCTTCTAGAGACTTCAAATGTGGTATACAGGATTGTTGGGTGGTCAGCCACAAGCCTATCGAATGTGGGTAATTTGTGATGAATTTTGCGGTTTCAATGGCAACGTCACGGGAAATTCGTCAACAATTCTTGTGACCGGTCTAGAAGTCAAACCGTTGCTTCTCGAGACTTCAAATTTGGTATGCAGGATTGTTCGGTGGTCAACCACAAGCCTATTGAATCTGGACCCGATTGGTTAGAAACTTTGGTGGCCATCTTTAATTTATGCGAAACCGTCACAGCTTTGTCATTACCAAGGTATCTTTAGAATGACTTACCCTAGGCACACCAAGCTTGCCGTGCACATCCATATGCTCGTGACCCAGAACCCTATTGAATCTGGACTCGATTGGGTGGAAACTTTGGCGGCCATCTTTAATTTATGCGAAACCATGAATCTTGTGTATCTCGGAAACCATTTCGCTGTTCAGTGTGAAACTTGGTATAGATTATCGATACATCAAGAAACTTTAAAGGAATGACCAAACCAGTTTCCCTGATTGGGTGAAAGCCTTGGTGGCCATCTTTGATTTATGCAGAATCTTTAATGATGTATTTCTCTGATACCATTTAACTGTTCTGTATGTAACTTGGTATACAGCATCGATGTATCGAGAGACTCGCAATGAATAACCAAATCACTTCCTCTGAATGACAGGAAGGATAGGCAGCCATCTTTAATTTATGCAAAATCATTAATGATGTCTTATCTCTGATACCGTTCAAGTGCTCGATGTAAAATTTGATATACATCATCATTGCATCAAGAGACTTACGATGAATGACAGAACTGGTTTCTCTGATTGGGCGGAAATGTTGGCGACCATTTTAATTTATGTAAAATTATTAATGATCTATATCTGATACCATTTTAGTGCTAAATATGAAACTAAATCATCGATACATCAAGAAACTTACAATTAATGACAACCAATTTCTCTGATTAGGTGGAAAACTTGATTGCCATCTTTAATTTATGCAAAATCTTTGATACTGTTCAAGTGTTCAGTATGATGCTTGGTACATCAAGATACATCAAGAGACAAAGTAATGACTGCCGGTATCTCTGATTGGACAGAAAACTTTGCGGCCATTTCTGATTGTAAGTTTTTTGATAATCTGTATATTTGTCACTTGACTCCTTGATGTTCCTGATGTTTTCAAAGTAGTATGTTTCGAATTTAATAGATTGTGAATGGCTGGCACCCAGAGCCGAGGTGTTTTAGATGCGCAGCTTCGTATTCCTATCAAAAACTCAAAATTAGGGAGCTTCTTGAAATTGGGGCATACTAGGAACTGGCAAAAGGCATTCCAAACAGAGTGGCATGGTGCGCCGTGTTGGAACTTCTAGGAACTCCATGCCATACAGTTAGGAACTCGGCAGACAAAGGATGGCTTATGCCATAACATGCAGCAGCATGGGGGGAATGGCCTAACTGGAACTCTAATCCATCCAGATCAGAACACCAAACTGGGTATCCCATTTGAATAACCAGTATATGCCATCCCTACCAGGGAACTCAGTTCCTAATTTCAAGAAGCTCCCTTATTTGGGTCCCATTGAAAATCGGAAGACTTTTATTATTGTTCAGTTTATTATTAGGGTTCAAAGCAATAATGGCTTGAAGCCTTTTGTTTTTGTTCAGAATATTTTTGTTCTTCCGCCATATTTTTCGCAAGTGATATGTCAAATTATTTATTATAGTTCTCCAATGCATCCATCCCACACTGAATTTATCATATTTTAATCTTTTACAAGCCACTGCTGAAGCATCTTCTGCATTCAACCAAATCTTTCAGGCTTTTATACATGCATTTTCCATTCATTGTGTACCAATATAAACTGAATAAAACTGTCTGGCTGAGGGGTTGTCATGTTTCTAATTTTCATTTATATATGGAGCTCCTGGTATCAAGTTGGGGTCACAAATCTACTTCATTGTTGCAACAATGGATAGGCAAATCACATTTTTCGATATCGGCCTAAGAGTGCGCAATGAGGCATGACCTAATCGAGGCCTAGCCTGAAAATGCCTGGGTAGTCGACTGAATTTTGTTTCTCCCAATGCTACAACATGGAGCAATATGTCTTGACTAGTGATACTGCAGAGGCCTTACTCTTCGTGGAAATTATCTTTCGTGGTTTCTAATTCATTTTTGCAGGATTTAACATTCACAGTAAATGTGCCAGTGAAACAGAAAATCCACCAGTAGATGAGAGGAAACATTTTTAAATAGCTACAATAGGGAGAATGGTTTGTGTAAAAGAAATGACAAAGAATGTTGAAAACTGTAGTTGTGGTTGTTAAGCCATAGCTTCATGCCATGATTACAATACATATTTACTTCCTGGTGTTTTGACGTGATCATCAAAAATACAGGAAAAATTACATTTTGATATTAATTAAATAAAACAACTTGACTGGAATGTTTCTTGTTTTTTTCTGCAAAGTTACAATATGGTCGATTATGTGTGGATGCAACAACAGTAAGCTTACTTGGCAAGCTACTGTGGGAGAGGTATTTTCATTTACTAATATTTATATTTACCAAATGGTACAAAATTTGACTACACAGTGAAATAGGCGAGGCAAACATAACTGTCCTTACTAACTAGGCCCATAGGCATATATAGAAAGGTGGTTCAGAAGATAAACGCTGTTGCTTGATTGAGGGTTGGGACAGATACCATCCATCGCAAGTGAACTAATAATCTAGAATAATCTAGATTTCATTGCACTGTATTTCCATTTGTAAATTAGTATTTGGTAATTTATGGCTCGCAGGAAAAATAGTTTTTAACTGATTGTGATACCCGAGTATCGTTTTCAGAGACTATCGATTGACTGACTGCAATAGTGGAGATAGTGACATTCAAAAGAATAGCTGCTTCCTGAGTAGCACATTTCTTTCCCAGAGTTTCAATTCAAAATAGTATCTATTTGTTTGAAAAAGCCCCAAAAAACACACGAAAAACTGGCCATAACACCAAGCTGATCCGTATGCAGTGGTACTAATTATTATTATACATACATCTCAGTTCTCAGACATGTCAGATAGTCTTATTTCTAAGTTTAAGTTCAATTGATTCATTAATTTCACTACATACAAGTACATATATTCCTAACACCAGTCCTCGTGATGACCTAGTTTTAGCTTGACCTCTTCATTCATCAGAACTGGACCCAGCATAGATACATGTACAGCCCCTAGAGCTATGGTAGGGCAGCTCTTTACACATGTACATGTTGCCTCCTGAACTGTATTTCTCTAAGCTGAGGTCAATCTTTGGAAGAGTGACCATAGCAGGCTTTCATACTTTACTACCAATTGAAAACTTGCATTGTAGTTGTAGCACATGGAACATGTGGCAGCACCTAAAAGGTGCAACAACCCCTCAGCCAGACAGTTTTAGTCAGTGTATATTGGTACACAATGAATGCAAAATGCATATGTAAAAGCCTGAAAGATTTGGTTGAATGCAGAAGATGCTTTAGCAGTGGCTTGTAAAAGATTACGAGAGATCCTGAAGGATCTTGGCGCCCACCATTGTCTGATAATTGTAAGCTAATGACAAGAGGATCTTTTTGTCCATTGTTACTAAGAACAAACGATTGATTGTAATTTTGTTTGCAGAATTTCGAATTTGAGCGAAAAAGATCGAAAAAGGGACACTGGAAAACATCAAGATATTATCTATCTAAGGTTCAGGAGTTTCAAGATTTCTAGAAACTGTACATGATGTCGGTTGTTATAGTACAAGTGAAATGAACAAAGTTACTCTGATATTGAATGTCCGCAGGATCCTTCGTCTTCGTTTTGTAGTATTTTTTTTTTGCACGTGTCATCATTGGGTACTGGAAGCGAAGACTAATCTCTTTGACACTTTGGCATGAGCCCTGATTATCTCCCTTGGATCGAAACACGCAGTAGTCTACAGTTGTAGACTTGTGACGTTGTTTCACAAGAGTGACGTCCCTTCGGCAGACAAAACGGTGGGGCAGTTCATTTGCAACGGCATGGACTAAACTAAACTGATTTAAAATTTCAAGAAATACAATAATCATTTTAATTCGGGATCATTTGAACTCCTTGATATAGAAGGTGAAAGTATGGATATTCTGTATAGTCAATATATAGAATATGCCCCATCATTTGATAAGCCGACTCTTGTGATGCAACGTCACAACTCGGGAATACAGTTTTAATTTGAAGCGTAACTTGGATTTTCGAATCGGACCAAAATGGTATCTTGCACAACTGGACCACAAGAGGAACCTGGGTACCAATTTGAGAAAGATCCATGCAGTACTTCCTGAGAAATGACTATAAAGTTTCATGGGGAAATCCAAGATGGCTGCCTGGTGGCCATATTGGATTTTCAAATCGGACCAGAAAAGGTATCTTGCAGAACTAGACCCCAAGGGGAACCTGTGTACCAAATTTGAGAAAGATCCAAGCAGTAGTTCCTAAGAAATCGCGATAACAAAGTTTTATGGGGAAATCCAAGATGGCCGCCTTGTAGCCATATTGGATTTTCGAATCGGACCAGAAGGGGTATCTTGCACAACTAGACCCCAAGGGGAACCTGTGTACCAAATTTGAGAAAGATCCATGCAGTAGTTCCTGAGCAATCGCGATAACAAAGTTTCATGGGGGAAACTAAGATGGCGGACTGGTTGCCATATTGGATTTTCGAATCGGACCAGGAGAGGTATCTTGCACAACTAAACCCCAAGGGGAACCTGTGCAACAAATTTGAGAAAGATCCATGCATTACTTCCTGAGAATTCACGATAAAGTTTCATCGGGAAATCCAAGATGGCTGCCTGGTGGCCATATTGGATTTTCAAATCGGACCAGAAAAGGTATCTTGCACAACTAGACCCCAAGGGGAACCTGTGTACCAAATTTGAGAAAGATCCATGCAGTAGTTCCTGAGAAATCGCGATAACAAAGTTTCATGGGGAAATCCGAGATGGCCGCCTTGTGGCCATATTGGATTTTCGAATCGGACAAAAAAAGGTATCTTGCACAACTAGACCTCAAGGGGAACCTGTGTATCAAATTTGAGAAAGATCCATGAAGTAGTTCCTGAGAAATCGCGGTAACAAGAATTGTTTACGGACGGACTGACTGACGACGGACTGACTTGACGACGGACGGACGACGGACCACGGACGAAAAGTGATTTGAACAGCCCACCATCACCCCATCTGGTGATGGTGGGCTAAAAATGTGATAAATTCAGTGTGGGATGTTGGATGAATTAGAGATCTATAATAAATAATTTGACGTATCACGTGTGAAAAATATGGCGGAAGAACAAAAATATTCTGAACAAAAACAAAAGGCTTCATGCCATTCTGGCTTTGAACCCTAATAATAATCTGAACAATACTAAAAGTATTTTCAGTGGAAGCCAACTAATATAGAGTTTTTGATAGGAATACGAAGCTGCGCATCTAAAACCCCTCGGCTCTGGGTGCCAGCCATTCACAATCTATTCAATTTGAACCATACATGTACTACTTTGAAAACATCAGGAACATCAAGCAGTCAAGTGACAAATATACAGATTATCAAAAAACTTGCAATCAGAAATGGCCGCAAAGTTTTCCACCCAATCAGAGAAACCGACAGTCATTACTTGTCTCTTGATGCATCTATGACGTATACCAAGCATACTGAACACTTGAACAGTATCATAGGATATATAGATCATCTATGATTTTACATAAATTGAAAATGGCTGCCAAGGTTTCCATCCAATCACAGAAAATGGTTCGGTCATTCATTTTTAGTCTTTTGATGTACTGATGATGTATACTAAATCTTGCATCAAACACTTGAACAGTACCAGAGGTAAAGATTTTGCATAAATTAAAGATGGCAATAAAGTTTTCCACCTAATCAGAGAAATTGGTTGTCAATAATTGTATGTATCGATGATTTGTAGTTTCATATGAAGCACTAAAGTGGTATCAGATATAGATCATTAATGATTTTGCATAAAATTAAAATGGTCGCCAAGATTTCCGCCCAATCAGAGAAACCAGTTCTGTCATTCACCGTAAGTCTCTTGATGCAATGATGATGTATATCAAATTTTACATCGAGCACTTGAATGGTATCAGAGATAGAGATCATTAATGATTTTGCATAAATTAAAGATGACTGTCTATCCTTCCCGTCATTCAGAGGAACTGATGTGGTTATTCATTGCGAGTCTCTTGATACATCGATGCTGTATACTAAGTTTCATATAGAACACTTAAATGGTATCAGAGATATACATCATTAAAAATTTTGCATAAATTAAAGATGGCTGCCAAGATTTCCACCCAATCAGAGAAATCCGTTCTGTCATTCATCATACACCTCTCGATGCATATATGATGTTTACCAAATTTTACATCGAGCACTTGAACGGTATCAGAGATAGAAATCATTAATGATTTTGCATAAATTAAAAATGGCCGGCCATCCTTCCCGCCTCTTAGAAGAACTGATGTGGTTATTCATTGCAAGTCTCTTGATACATCGATGCTGTATACCAAGTTTCGTATAGAACACTTCAATGGTATCAGAGAAATACATCATTAAAGATTCTGCATAAATTAAAGATGGCCACCAAGGCTTTCACCCAATCAGGGAAACTGATTTGGTCATTCATTTAAAGTTTCTTGATGTATCGATAATCTATATCAAGTTTCACACAGAACAACAAAATGGTTTTCGAGATACACAAGATTCATGGTTTTGCATAAATTAAAGATGGCCGCCAAAGTTTCCACCCAATCGAGTCCCAGATTCAATAGGATTCTGGGTCACGAGCATATGGATGTGCACGGCAAGTTGTATCAATAATCTATACCAAGTTTCACAATGAACAGTGAAATGGTCTCCGAGATACACAAGATTCATGGTTTCGCATAAATTAAAGATGGCCACCAAAGTTTTCACCCAATCGGGTCCAGATTCAGTAGGGATCTGGGGCACGAGCATATGGATGCGCACGGCAAGTTTGGTGTGCCTAGGGTGAGTCGTTCTAAAGAAATCTTGTTAACGAGAAAGCTGTGACGGTTTCGCATAAATTAAAGATGGCCACCAAAGTTTCCAACCAATCGGATTCACTAGGCTTGTGGTTGACCACCCAACAATCCTGCATACCAAATTTGAAGTCTCTAGAAGCAACGGTTTGGCTTCTAGACCGATCACAAGAATTGTTGACGACCGGACGTACTTGCCAACGACAAGACCCCACAGCCTAATAGGCTGAGTGGTAAAAAGGAAATAGGAAATCATAGATTCGAGCCTACCCCGAGAGCTGTGGAATACACATAATTGTGAGATACTGACCGGCATTTTTAGTGGCGCCATCCATGGCGGTCATTCTGGAGCTCTGTTCACTGGTGGCACACTCCTTCAGGGCAAAGTAGATCAGGCTGGTAAGAGCGAATTCGTTGTACGAGCGCAACACTTCATCATCCAAAGAGTCGTATACGTTCAACTTCTCCGCTCTACTGATGCTGTCCAGTGAATAGATCGGCATTGTACTGGTTTTGTAAGACACGACAGTCCTATCGAGAGAAACTTAGATTTAGATATAATGTGAACAGGTCACCTGATCAGGGGCTTCCACTGATCGAGTTCCGATCAGTCAATACTGTCCAGCTAACAAGCGAGACAAGCAAGTATATCGACCACTATTCAAAATATTGCCATGTGATGTGTTCAAACCAACAAATGGAACAAGCATAACACAATATATTGGACATTTCAGGTTAATTATATAATAAAGATCTACTGATCAATATCTGCAGGACCAACAATTCTATAACATCTGGCCATGCTGTAACATACATGCCAAATTTGAGAGGAATCGTGAAATTCTTTTCCTGATGATTGTGAGCAAAACAAATATCAAAACAAATTAATCAAAGCGTGGTCTTTTCCATACATCGTGGCTTGATCGATCACCATGCATTCAAGGAGCGAGACCGAGATGCCAAATGGAAGTGTGCTGAAGTCTGCTGCACATAGCAGAAAGTTAGGGCCAGATCGAGGATATGGAACACTGGAACACTTAAACACGCGGTCTGCTGAGATTACGTTCTTGGACTACTGAAAATCTGTAAATGATGGAATTTCCAATGACATATTTATCACTTGTTTGTGGGGCTACTGGACAAAGAAAATATAGTCATCCTTCCAAGTCTTTAAAATGCTTCATCCAGTTTTCTTACCTCTGAATGGGTCGTTGTCAAAATTTCGGCCACAAATTTGAATAATAATTTTGTAATTGAGTACCCGCAACTTTCACGGGTACTCAAGTAACCGTTTCAGCACTAATGTATTTGCACACAGCATGTAAGAAATTGAAGGTTAGAAGGAATTATTGGAGTATGTATTGTAGGAGACAAAATTTGAACTTGCCCTGGTGTACTAGGAGAATGGTAGTCATCTTCAGGGGTCAAAATTAACACCTGTTCACATGTCTCATGCAAAAGGTATAACTCAGAGACAGGTAGACAGGTGTTAATTTTGACCCTTGAAGATGACTACTATTCTTCAAAGTACAACGGGGCCAGTTAAAAATAAGTTACCGCTCTTAAGTGACAGGCAGCCAATACATTTTTTTTTTTTTTTCATGATTAATTCATTTTTGCTCAAAAACCTTCAAACTGGATGCAGCAAACTGCCAACGGATTAATCAATACATTATTAAATAGACATTAATTAAACTAATCTAGAGCTGAAAATAGTCAAATACATTCGCACTATGTGTTAAAACTCCGAATATTCGGTTAGTGAAATCACATTCGAATATTCAAGATCACCCCTTAACATTGCGACATGCACATGGTCTAGGGCACTGTCAAAATGGCTAGCAATATTCTTGCATTAATTTTCAATTACCTGATACACTAATACCAGAAGTGGATGAAAACTAGAAGTATGCAAGGATGTATTCAGTGTCATCGACGGCATGTTACCCGTTTTAGCGCTTCCAGTTGAAAACATTGCCCCCTAGCGGGAACTGGCCAACTTCCAGGGGAGGCAATTTTGGAATGTCAGGCCACGACTCAACAGCCGCGAATGCAACTTATAGTCCTTATAAGGCACGCCTGCGTATCACGCGATATTTCTGTAGTATTTTGAACTTCGGTTGTAAGAAAATCGAATGTTCATTGGTCGCCAGTGTTGGTTACGTCCTATAATGACCTCCCACGCTTACCGCGGAAAATTGAGGCTTATGACGAGTGGGTCAAAACATTCCTTTGAATTCGACCTGATTCAAACTTGTTGTTGATATATTGTGTAAACATAAAGCCATTCGTATCACCAAATGTCTGTAGTTCGCACGGACATGATAGATTATGGATTTGGGGATTTTAGATGCACAATAAAAAACAAAGACATATATGGTAATATCCTGCCCACCCGTTAGGGGGCCATCAGGTTAGTGGTAAAGCAAATATATGAACTTCCCGCGTTATCTCCCAGAGTTTATAAGGTACCGTAGACCTGGGTCCCCAGAATAAATGAACTACGTCCATACTCGATTGTAATTCAATAAACGATTTATTGCCCATTTAAGATATCGAACTAATGTGTTAAAAAGACAACAGGAGTCGAAAGTACAGGTAGACCTTCGTTGGGCAGAAGTTTGGATCTAACGAAAAAATGTCGACTCCGACGTGAGCACAACCGGTTTTCTGGGTCACCGTAGCGTACGGCCAGACTGCGTGCTCCAGATAATTCCCATGATTCCTCAGTCTAAATTTAGATAATTCAGCTGCCGACAATTGCCGACTAATAACGACTAATAACGACTGCAAGCCGATCGGCGCACAGTGGAAAAATTGGATTCTGTATTGCGCAGATTTCACATCATACGTCACATGAAGCGTTATAGGCAGGCTGGTGGTGCCATTGCCGTCTACATAGTCTAAGTGATCCTTGCATACTTCTAGTTCATCCACTTCTGCTAATACATTATAATAAATTATGCTGAACAACACCTCAGATAGTGTGACCTCATTCTGATTCTCCATGTGGTTCAAAGCAGAAAACAAAAGTTGGGAAGGCTCATTTATTGTCACAGAAAGCCTTGCATCACAGCTGGCAGTTCCCACCCTTAAGTGGGGTAAGGCTCCCATGAGATTCATATTAGGAAATACATATCAATTGACATACATAAAAAAAAAGGAATATTCCATCACTTAATCGACACAATCAAGCTGCCAAAAGAATCTCGATACCTGTACTCATTACAGAGACGAGCCGTACGTTAAAATCTAGCATTTGTAATTTTCCTGGTTTTTCTCGTATGCTGCACGAGGCAATTTTGTTGTTCACAATTTTGTTTCTTAATTTCTTGAGATCACTGGCTGGGTTGACCATAATTAGCCTTTATATGTCATCATTTATATGTGGTACTTAAATAAAATAACACAGGAAGCTATAATCATGTTTACCTGCCAATGTCAGTCGACGGATTGTCTACTGCATTGCCTGGTGTTCCAGGCTTGCAAGTTCACGAATGTTCAGACTTTATTCCAATAGTATTGACGAAGCTTCGAATGCTTGGTCATTCGTTTCAGCTCTGAACCATTCAGGCTTTCATGTAATGGAAGACTACTTCTTCCATATTCATGCATAACTAAAACACAAGCAATTGTATTATTCCATATCATTAGCACGTTCAGGTTACAGGGAAATTTGTTCTTAGGCCAAAAAAAAATATATGTTTCCAGTTACCCGACCAAGTGTAAATGTGAGCGAGTCTAAAAAATTGTTCTGACAGCAAATTCCAATAAAATCACGACCAAGGCCGCGTTTTACAACAACAATCATAAAGAGGCGCACACACTGTCAGCATACCGTAAAATGTGACTGTAGTGCAGCATGGCGACAGGTTTATGATCTTTTCAGGAAATAAAGCACCCACTTCCAGGCCAGGAATTAATAAATCAGCAATGTGATTATGCTTCAGTCAACCTGATCATGTTTACCAGGACAATTTTTAACATATTCTCCATCAACCTCAGAAGAAATTTACTGATTTTATGGCTTGAAATGGCATTTGTTGAAGAAGTGTTTTGCAGACACAGCAAGTGCTGTTTGTTTTCAACGAAATCAGCGACAACACAGTCAAAGTCGCCGTCTAAGTCTAGCCAACCGGTACTCCACATTTCTCCACAAAAAAAAAAAATTCCCCGACTTGTTTTATTATGAATGCATTGCAATAAACCCCTAAGATTCAAGCAAGTAATAATTCTTACTCCCCATCCCTTATCTCAAATTCCTCGATCAGAACATCTAGGTGCTGGTCACAAATCTCCATGGTGCTCAAATTAATTTTCGATTTCATTTTATGTTGTATACATGTACATCAATTTTTTCTTTGGGCTTTTCCAAAATTTCAGTGCCAACGACATATTTGGGTGGTGCAACTCCCCCACCCCCACCCCTATCATTTTGGGAAAAAGATCTTTTGAATATCTGAACATATGGAGGGTCCTGAGAGAATATGTTGGATGGGGAATGTCGTACAATCAAGAATATATTTGTTGAGCATTGTATATGGGACCGGAGTACTGGTCATTAGAATAAAATTTATTCCCAAAATAAAATTGTTTTTGGCTCTACCTACTATTTTTTCCTAGCCTGTAACCGGAAACACATTTTTCTTTTTCTTTTTTTTTTTTTACCTGAGATACATGTAGGTAATTTTTCTTAAACATTTCAATCTCCGAGTCTTACCTGAAGACGTTGTAGTACATAGTTCCCACATTGAACTTGTATCCGGACTCCATAATGGCCTGGGAGACTTTAGCAGCATCTAAAAATACTGGCGGCTTCTTTCCGATGTCAGTAAAATGGAGTAAGAAATCATTTCCATATTGCCTGCAAAAAGTAATAACAACCATATACATGCAATAGCAAAGTGATTAAGCATTTAATTCACAGATGTCAGACATTTAACTAGCTGGTATTCTAGGGGGTCTTTTAGAGAATCCTTCATAGCGAGTAACTGTGAAAAAAACGAGTTCAATTCACCCCCAAAATCTGTCTCTGGGGAAAATTCTAAAAATCCCAGAACTCGAAGTTAGCAACAAACTCTCAAGCGAGTGAACCAACCTGACTGCCATTTGGATTCCAGGGGTCGAAATATTCAAAATAATTTACCTGTCATACGAGACAGGTGACCAAAATGTTTACCTGTCACCTTTAAGAATTACCTGAACAGGCAATCGTTGAAATTGTCACATACATGTACATGTAACTCGAGATTAATGACAAATTTAGATGTTGCAAGACACTAATAAATTAATGACACCTTGTTTACTTGCACTTATTAGCAGGTGTTTTGAATGAATTTTGTTGAAGATATATTTTGAACACCAAAACAAAATTATTGGCTTCCTGTCAATAGAGACAGGTACTTTATTTCTCTACCGATCTCTTTCAAAAATTACCTGTCATAGACAGGTAGACAGGTGTAAATTTCGACCATTTGGATTCAGGCATGATGCATTGCGAGTGTCATCCAAATAGACACAAAATAATGATAACTCAATATGATTACTGAAAATATATCTTTTTTTCCTTATGTTGAACAGTTGTTCATAAATACGGTAAAGAAGATCTCCCCCCCCCTCCACCTTGTGTTGAACAGTTGTTCATAAATACGGTAAAGAAGATCTCCCCCCCTCCACCTTGTGTTGAACAGTTGTTCATAAATAAGGTAAAGAAGAGCTCTCCCCCCCCACTCCACCTTGTGTTGAACAGTTGTTCATAAATACGGTAAAGAAGATCTCCCCCCCTCCACCTTGTGTTGAACAGTTGTTCATAAATACGGTAAAAGTCTCCCCCCTCCACCTTGTGTTGAACAGTTGTTCATAAATAAGGTAAAGAAAACTCTCCCCCACTCCACCTTGTGTTGAACAGTTGTTCATAAATAAGGTAAAGAAAACTCTCCCCCCACTCCACCTTGTGTTGAACAGTTGTTCATAAATAAGGTAAGAAAACTCTCCCCACTCCACCTTGTGTTGAACAGTTGTTCATAAATAAGGTAAGAAAACTCTCTCCCACTTCCACCTTGTGTTGAACAGTTGTTCATAAATAAGGTAAAGAAAACTCTCCCCCCACTCCCACCTTGTGTTAGACAGTTGTTCACCATCTGGTAAGAAGAAGAGCTCTCCCTCCACCTTGTGTTGAACAGTTGTTCATAAATACGGTAAAGAAGAGCTCTCTCCCCCCTCCACCTTGTGTTGAACAGTTGTTCATAAATACGATAAAGAAGAGCTCTCCCCCCCTCCACCTTGTGTTGAACAGTTGTTCATGAAAACTATAAAGAGCTCATTTCATAAATACGAAGTGCATATCTTTAAGCAAACCTACAAGTTAGAAGTGTCTCCAGTCAAAATATGCAACTAGTTGATTTAACAAGATCGCCCTGTACATTGGAATATAATGAGGGAAACAACTCTGATGAATTTAATAATAATATTTCATCTACCGACATGAGCCCAAGGGGCTTCAATATACGCCCGTATATCTGGAATTACACTGGTCCGAATTTCAAGGCTATTTAATGGCCTTGATCCCAACTGGTAGCTAGCAATCTTATATTGAATGACAAACTAGAATGGTAACTAGGTGACCTTGAAACAAGAGCCGAGAGCTCACATATCCAACACTGAAATCGACAATAGTCAAATACAAGAAAATAGTAGTTTTCCTTCAAATGGATTCCTTTCAGGTAAGACATTTTTCATGAAGGAACCCCTCTGCCCATTAAATTAGTAAATGTATATGTTTTTATTTCACAACAGTGTAACTAAATGTAGCTGTTTCTTACATGTATCAAACATGGGAGACAACTCCACAGGACAAATGCCATATACATGTAGGGAGACAACTCTGAATATTCTCGTTAACATATAGTCCGCTAAACCTGATTAAGTGACTGTTAACTTGACCTTTGACAAATTCATCTCGAAATGAATATGGCTCCTCTTTGCCATGCGAGTAAGGTATACCCAAAGTTTGGTACCAATCCATACCTTGAAACTAGAGATATCGCATGGATAACAAATGTTAATGGATGAATAGACAGAACACAACATCACATTGCATGACCTCGTCTTCGAAAGGCATATAAAAATGTGACTTTTAATGATTTTTTGATTTTGGGGTCACAGTGACCTTGACCTCTGACCCACATTTTGCTTGTAACACACACCATGTCCCACTGATGTATCTACTGTCACAAAAAAAGTTATTTTAATGATTTTCTGATTTTTGGGTCACAGTGACTTTGACACAGTGACCTTGATCATGATTTTTATAATTTCATGATTTTTGGGTCGAAGTGACCTTTTCACCTTGCCCTACATTTTGGAATGTGACACATCGTGTCCCCATAATGTTACGTTTCTACAGACACAAACAAAATTATATTTAATACTTTCCTGATTTGGGGGTCACAGTGATCTTTGACCGTGACCTAATTTTTGGTATGTGACACTTCATTTCCCCCTGCTGAATCCACTCACAAAAAATTAGAAATTTTTAATGATTTCCTGATTTTTTGGTCACACTGACCTTTGACCTCGACCTAAATTTGGTATGCAACACATCGTTCCCCTCTAGGGCATCCACTCACCAAAAACTAGAACCGTTGATAGAAAACTGTTCATGATTTTCTGATTTTCAACCAACAGTGACCTTTGACCTCAATTTCGATACACGACACATCGTCTTCACCTAGCATATCCACTCACAAAAAATTGCAACTGTGGATAGAAAACATTCACAGGTATAGACTGGACAGGAACACTTCAGTGATTTCCTGTTTTCCAGGTGAAAATGGAAACAGAAATAGAAAAATTATATATCTGTAAAGGGGCATAACTCTGTAAAATATGGGTCAAGGGAAGCCACTTTCGATAGGCATCGGACTTAGCACTCTGTAAAATGAGAACCGAGATAAATAAGCTGTACCAAACACGGATCTGCAGATATAACTTGTACATTCAGCTACAGATAACAAAATCGAAGATTATTACATCCGAAAGGGGCATAACTCCATAAGCCGAGGCGAGTAATCCTTTGTTGGCTTGTAGAATACAACAATATAAATAAGTTTCCAAAATATAGTAGCTATACCGAACACAGTTCTGCAGATATAGCTGGTTACATTCAGGCATACAGTACAGAAATAGAAATTAATATATCTGTAAAGGGGCAGAACTCTGTAAAATATGGGCCGAGGGGAGCCACTTTCGATAGGAGTCTGACTTAGCACTAGATAAATAAGTGTTGAAAATTTGGTGGTTGTGTCTCAAGCGGTTTTGCCTAAAATGCTGTAACGGACGTACATGACGACGGCAATACCGTAACCCCGAGGCCAAAATGGCAGAGGGGTAAAAAGTGGAGATGAACAGACGGACTGACGGACAGGTGCAAACACTGATGCCCCGTTACATTTGCATGGAGCATACAAAAGTTAACCAAACTGAACCAAGGGCGAGTACAAACTTGTGTAACATGGTGCGAGCCTTGTCTCCAATGGCCACGATTTTGGTCTGTATGCCAGGGGCCTGCTCTTTCATAACTACTCGTTATCAGACTGTGTCAAGTCTGTCATGACAACTGTCAATGAGCTGGCTCTTCTTTCAACAGATTGCATGGTCACATAATTACTGTCATGTTAGTCATGAGTGTGTCACACTCCGATGAGCTGGGGTGTGCACAATCACACCCCAGGACCCCAGGTCAATCCTTGCAAACCCAATGGGTTAAGAATTATATGATAGAACACACATGTACAGAATTAACTAATACTAGTAACCTTATGGAGTAATTTTATCAGAAGTTTCTCTGCAAGCACTTTCCTTCCAAATATTACAAACATCATTTTTATGTTTAGCCAGAGTTGGCACTTTTGGTTCACTGTTCAACCGTTTTCATCACTTTCAATTAGCACAAATATGGTCTGTAACCTGTGGATACCGACACCTGGGTAAGCTGACAAACCTTTAAATACTGACATTATCTTTGGTCCCAATACTTAAATTTGAAGTATTGTGAACCTTGATAAATGAAAACCATGTCAAAACTAATCTGTTCCCAAGCATGGTCGGTTTACACAGGTTACACTGTACAAACATGAGATTGTAGACGAATTCTACATGTGCTGTTTTTCTTGGTACCAGGATTTTTATCACCATGCACAGCCAAAGCATAACTAGGTTTATCTACACAAAATGTGGCTCTACACAGGCATTGCATAATAACTGTTGAGCTGTTATAACCTGATAATGTTATCAGATGGTCAAGTCATGAAACGTAATGTGGCTCTTCACAGGCATTACATAATTACTGTTATCAGATGGTCAACTCATGAAACATGATGGACAATAAGTTGACCATTTCAAGCCTGAAAGGGAAAACTGGTCTAGGGCTATGTTAGGAGATAGGTTATTTTAATAAAGAACATGCAAGTAACATCTAGTGGACGAAATTATCCCTCCACTGATAGATGGCTAAGCAATAGCATTAGCAACCCTAATGGCAGATTTAGACATATCTGTACCTTGGTCCCCTCACTGGTGAAGTTAACTCTTCTAACCCCAAAATGAGGGATATATCATATTTTTTGAATAATTTTAGGTAAACATTCAGTTCATCCGCTTGAAAACAAGGCTTCTAGAAAAAAACTTTTAGGCCCTGAAAAGCATCCCAGAACCAACTTACATCGGGCCCCCTTTCCATAGGACCTGGCTGGCCTCAGTTCTCGCTCTGCCCTGGCAAACTTGGCCGCTGACACCATCTTCATAGATTTGGTAATCTTCTGAATGTTTGTCACTGATTTCAGGCGGGTACGAACTGTGAAGGGATAGAGAGAGCAAATATATGTTAAACCTGGATCTTATGAGTAGCTATTATTCTTTGATATACTGGTTTAGACCCATACATGGGTTAATTGATATGGAATCAAGCAAACTTCTGAGCTGTACATAAAAACATATTTAATGCACAAGCTTTCGAAAAAATTTAACAACTGGACAAGCAGGAGTGCCAAAAACTTGTTTACGTGGAGTACAGCTCAGAAGTTCGTCTATTTCTATAAGCAATTATTATTATTCTTGTTTATTTAATCTATCAAATTCTTTGACTTCAGAATGATTATGAGGAGGCATACGTTATGAGGAGGCATACGTTATGAGGAGGCATACGTTATGAGGAGGCATACGTTATGAGGAGGCATACGTTATGAGGAGGCATACGTTATGAGGAGGCATACGTTATGAGGAGGCATACGTTATGAGGAGGCATACGTTATGAGGAGGCATACGTTATGAGGAGGCATACATTATGAGGAGGCATACATTATGAGGAGGCATACATTATGAGGAGGCATACATTATGAGGAGGCATACATTATGAGGAGGCATACATTATGAGGAGGCATACATTATGAGGAGGCATACATTATGAGGAGGCATACATTATGAGGAGGCATACATTATGAGGAGGCATACATGAGGAGGCATACATTATGAGGAGGCATACGTATGAGGGAGGCATACATTATGAGGGAGGCATACATTATGAGGAGGCATACATTATGAGGAGGCATACATTTTTATCTCTAACATGTTCAACTTTAAAATTTGTCAGATAAACATCAGTTGACACGAGTCCATACATTATCAGGAGGCATACATTATGAGGAGGCATACATTATGAGGAGGCATACATTATGAGGAGGCATACATTATGAGGAGGCATACATTATGAGGAGGCATACATTATGAGGAGGCATACATTATGAGGAGGCATACATTATGAGGAGGCATACATTATGAGGAGGCATACATTATGAGGAGGCATACATTATCAGGAGGCATACATTATCAGGAGGCATACATTATCAGGAGGCATACATTATCAGGAGGCATACATTATTTCAGGAGGCATACATTATGAGGAGGCATTACATTATGAGGAGGCATACATTATGAGGAGGCATACATTATCAGGAGGCATACATTATGAGGAGGCATACATTATGAGGAGGCATACATTATGAGGAGGCATACATTATCAGGAGGCATACATTATCAGGAGGCATACATTATCAGGAGGCATACATTATCAGGAGGCATACATTATCAGGAGGCATACATTATGAGGAGGCATACATTATGAGGAGGCATACATTATGAGGAGGCATACATTATCAGGAGGCATACATTATGAGGAGGCATACATTATGAGGAGGCATACATTATGAGGAGGCATACATTATGAGGAGGCATACATTATGAGGAGGCATACATTATGAGGAGGCATACATTATGAGGAGGCATACATTATGAGGAGGCATACATTATGAGGAGGCATACATTATGAGGAGGCATACATTATGAGGAGGCATACATTTTTATCTCTAACATGTTCAACTTTAAAATTTGTCAGATAAACATCAGTTGACACGAGTCCACCAGTTTATAAGTCCACCTATGTCGTCTTTATTTCCGACATGCCAAGTCCTCTATTTCAGAGATGCAAAATAAAATCTCACCAATTTAGATAAAATTGCCCTGTGGATAATCTATTCCCCACTTAAAATATATAAATGTGGGCTCATGTCCAGTTATGGAAAAAATTCTGTGGCCTTGGTCCTGTCAGAAGAGCTCATATCTCCTGTGCTCGATCCGTAACATTGCACAGAATATATTACACAGACGTTAACAGACAAACAGATGGACAGACTAACAGAAAATAAAGAGGCTTCTCCTTTGCCATGAGAATTGTTGAGCGTGAAGAATACCATAATTTCTATCACCGTCCACATCCCTGAACTGTAGTTCTAGTATGGGACATAATTTTCATGATTTTCTGGCAACACGTGACCTTGACCTTTACACTCTTCTCCAAATGAAATACAGATAAGTATACCTATAGCCAATACTTACTGTCTTTCAAAGTTGCCATGCCACGCACTTGCGTGCTGCAAGAGATGAAGAAGAAACATAAGTTTAATACTAACAAAATTTTATCAGTACAGAAATTCATTTTTCTTCATAATCATAGAATGACATGTAGATTGTAAAGTTCACATTCAACTGGCAAATCTCCAAGATTTGCTTCAGTATTTCGATGAAATGGGCTACGTAATATTGCCATAGCTCAGTAAGGCTTCTATTCGATTGGAATTTCTAATGCGGCATTTAATTCAGTCTCATAATATAAGACTTACATGTCCATGTGGTGCCGATTGCCCATGATTCACCGACTGGACTTTTCGGTTGGACAAATTACCAACGACTAAATGGAGTCAACTTTAGACAAACTATAGCCAAGTTACATATATCAAGTATTGGAACTTCAAACTTATCATTAAAAGATATTAGTAATGGTATTTGTTCTTGGTATTTAGTCTGCGTAAAATTCCAGTGATTAGGACAGGTTTTCCCCATGAAGGCAGACCAGCCAACCAATCTCGAGATTTCGTAACAAAGTTTTTCACTGGCCAAGAGTACTGCCTTATCACAACTCCAGCCAATCAAAATGCAAGAACTGGGATGTGTTTCTTCTAGACAATATGGCGGCAGCTTAACGGTGTATGGCGATGTCGAGAATTTAGAAATAAACAACATGTATTCGTGGACTATTGCAGCAGGGCATGATTTAAAAAAGTCTGCCCCAATTAGACCGCGTCTAATTGGGGCAGGGCACATTTTAGGGCATCTGAGGGGCAGAGCAGAGCACTACTCTCTCTATGATAAGCGAGGGATTTGTTGGGTTTTAGTGTGAGTTTGAGCAGGTCTGATTTCCTTGTCGCAATGAGTTGCGATTTTGTTGCTACAGTAATCCCTCCAATAAGTCGATCCCCCTATTGACATTCGATTACACCCTGATATTAGCTTAATTTTCAAGCAAAGATTCCATTAAATATGATCACACACACACCTCATCACTATCGTGGACTTCCAATAAAAATGGAGGCGTGATATGAACCAGACAATGTATTAGATCCACACTTTTGTCTGTTGGAGAACTAGTTTAAACAGGTCTGTTCGTGTTAATCAATTACCTAAATTAATTAGTTGTGATAGAGAACTATAGGACAAACTGTTAACCATTGGTAGGCATTGAAATCGGCACCTCATGTGATGTGTCTTCAGCCTTTTATTACAGCTATCTTTTCTGGTCTTATCTGGATTTCTGCTGGAATATTTTAATTTATTAACCGGCCGATATCTGTGGGTGTAACCTCCAGAAGACTTCTGCAATCTATTAAAAGTAAACCATGATGGTATATGCTAACGGAGATGACATTCAAACAAGAAATAAGTTTTATGATGTTTTCAAGGCAAATACTGATGCCTGGCAAACGAAAGTTACTATTGGCTGTAAATTTGTATGGAATTGTCTGGGTTATTCCCCTTGAGCAAAATGGTACTTGCCTATGAAAGCATATGGAAATGGGGTAAGAAAACTGCTACAACAGTCTGTTACTTATTCAGTACTAAAACGGGTGAGATTTTGCTTGCTGGGTTTACTACATACTCAATTCTCCCTCTGGCACTGAAGAGTGTTGTGCAGGGGAGAAGAGCAGGAACTATAATCAAACACAAACCAGATGACGTCATAGTTCTTCTAGGTAAAACAAGCACATGTGTAGTATGAATAGACTTTAAACACAGTCTCTTGTAGAGTGATTCCATAGCTGAATGGATAGAAAGGTTCCGCTATTGTCACAAAGGTCGTGAGTTCGGGACCACTCAGGACAGACTGTAGTAGCAGACTGTTAGCTGAAAATGGAGTGCTATCACACCTCCTTTCATCAAGTTATGCGATCAAACAACTTTTCCTGATGTATGAACGAAATTGAGAGCTTGAAATGTTTTGATTTTTTTTATCAAATCATGTTTGAATCTTCAGACAAACTGTTAACAGCCTTTTTACAACAATGACGACATCGAGTGTATACAATAGGTTTAGGTTGAATACCTCGTATATGGGGTACTATACCAAAGTTGGGGTACAGTACCTCATTTGAGGTATAGTGCTATACCCCAATTAAGATATAATGCCATATCAATTTTAGTTTTCACGTATTTGTGCATTAATTCCCACAGCTGTTCAAACCCTGGAGGGCATGGATCAGTAGATCACATATCTGGCCTTGCTATCTTGGTCATTTTTCAGCAAATTATTTTCATTAAACAGACAGACTACACATTTGAATCAATCACTTTGAAATTTTTTGAATGATATATCTCTTTAATTTAAATATTTAATCTTTCTAGCTCTCAAAAAAGACTGCATATATTGACATGTTTTTATGTTGTGAACATGTCTAAATTTCAAGGATGAAGATGTAGTGACTAGTTCACAAATTGAATTCAAATGTCTGACACATCACACAATCTGCTAGCATGGCAGTGTCAGAAATAATGGGCAGAGGACTGTTTCCAGGTGTGTGCAGGCTAGCAGTGTCATTTTTTGCCATAAAAATTCATTTTGTGAGTTACTTACTACAGTTATATCTCTGTAATTTGCACGAGGCCAGTAGATAGAAAATTGCCACAATATCCAGTCTGAATTTATATGTGAATTAGACAAAATTGAAATGTGTAGTCTGTCTGTTTAATGATAATAATTTGCTGAAAAATGACCGAGATAGTAATGCCAGATATGTGATCAACTGATCCATGCCCACAGGGGTTTGAACAGATTTGTGAAATAATGCATAAATATATGAGAACTAAAATTGATATGGCACTATACCTCAATTGGAGTATAGCACTAAACCTCAAACGAGGTACCGGTACTGTTCCCTAACTTAAGTATAGTACCGTACCCCATATGAGGTATTCAACCTAACCTGTACAATCCACACTTTTTCAGGGATGCTTTCCTTCATTCATCATCAATAAATTCGATCACCCTCATATTTTTCACCCCTGTGGTCTATGGCACTTCGCTGGTGACCGCTAGCCTCACACCACTGAGCCTGCACAGGTTTGGAGCCCAGCTAGTCCATGTGTGAAAGTTTGTCAGTTACTTGCCGATAGGCAGTGGTTCTCTCCACCAACCAAACTGACTGTCGCCATATGAGAGACATTACCGAAATCATCTAATATACATATCCAAGGAGCCCCATGCAGGTGTGTTCTGGGGATCATTGCAGAAAACTTGCTTAAGTTACGATCGACGCAAGGACTTAAACCTGCGTTACGCCCACACTACAGCCGGCTTTGCACGCGTTTCACGAACCTGGCAAATGCAAACGTAATTACATCCCAATTTACGCAATGTGCAAGTTCCAGATTTTCGCCTCTGCAATAAATATCACTTGGAATTTATGTTTAATTATTACTGGATACAAGGTTTCGACCAATCATCCAATGTGCTATAATCATAGCCGCCATTGGACTTTGCAAATATTTTACCTAGATAACTACACGTCCGAGCAATCTGCTTTTGAGGCTAAGGATCGTAATGCATGTGTTCATGCTTTTGTGAAAGACGGTGCGAAAATGCTGCACAATTCCTTTGAGCGATCGTGTGCGGGGGAAGAAAAAGTAATAAAAAACGTCAATTTTTTTACTCCAAAAGTATCGCACATTTAATAAGATACAGAGAATTATACAACTACATCATTAGATTAATTTACTACAGAAGTGGGGACGAGCAAGCAAAGTTGCGCTCACGATAAGCATACTCCCTCGCAGACGTAAAGTTACGCAATAAGAGAACGCTTTGTGACACGGGTTGGCATTCCTTAGATCCTTAGATCACTTCATTCCTTAGATGACCGCTCACCTGAGGTTAGTTCAACAAGCTGAACCCTGCTGACATTTAATTTTGTGATATTGACAACGCAGGGTTCAGCCGTTGAACCGAAATTTCCTATCGCAAAATTTTCGGCCTCCCGACCTAGGTAACAGCGGGTGGATTTGGGCTCACAAAAATCGATAATACCTACCGCTTTGCACTCGCTTAGATAGAATACATATTTGCCTACTTCCCTGGCCATTTATTTTATCCGTCCAGCTTCTTTAATTTCCATAAACGGCAAAAGAAAAAAAAATCATCGCGGCTGATCTTCCAAAAACGAAATCGGCCGCCATTTTATCACGTGACCGTGAATCTCGCGTGATGTTATTCTAAATTCAGGATTACACGAGTCGGAAGAACTGAATCCGCTCAGTCGATCCAGTCGCTTAGGGAGATGAAAAATCCCGTGAATCACCTTTTCCAGTATGTGCCTTCTATTATGCTTCATACCTATAGTTACAATTTTACATTTAAAAGCAGATAATTTGACAGCCTTATGAATGAGCCGTTTCCGACCTTCCCGTCTACAGTCCCGAAATTACAATCGAGGTACGATCAGTCTCGTGTCACCATAGTGATATTTTCAAAATGGTGGCATATTTAGTTTTTGGAAGATCAGCGACGATGATTTTTTTTTTCTTTCGCCGTTTATGGAAATTAAAGAAGCTGGACGGAGAAAATAAATGGCCAGGGAAGTAGGCAAATATGTATTCTATCCAAGCGAGTGCAAAGCGGTAGGTATTATCGATTTTTGTGAGCCCAAATCCACCCGCTGTTACCTGGGTCGGGAGGCCGAAAATTTTGCGATAGGAAATTTCGGTTCAACGGCTGAACCCTGCGTTGTCAATATCACAAAATTAAATGTCAGCAGGGTTCAGCTTGTTGAACTAACCTGAGGTGAGATCAAATATGTGGTGTTTATCTCTTCCCTTTGACAATATTAGGTATAAACTACAAACGAACTGAGTCAACATTGGCCCAGTTCGTTGTAGGTTGTCCCTGATATAATTTGTCAAATATGGCTAAACATTATTTTAGTGTAATGTGGCGTTGTTGTTGTTCGCACAGTGCAAAGCAGAGGCAAAAGAACATGGGAATATCCTCTTCAAAATCAGTGCACAAATAGAGAAATAACAAGCATAAAAGCTGAATATATCTTTAGTGGGTATATTCTGCTGGACGTTTGACGTATTCGTGCTGTCATATCGTTATTATCTCACCATGGTGGCACAGAAATTACAACCGTTCTGGAAAACATGGCTTCCACCGGCTTCCAAGGACGAGGCGATCACAGCGACATCTGTCAACAGGCAAGTGCCTTACGGTAAAAAGGAGGAGATAACTCTAAAAGCGATATTTGTTTCGGGTCTGAGACGGTTCCCAACAAGAACCTCGGAAATTTGCACTGCGATTTCAACCCACAATATCATCCAAAGGGGAAAAAACTAAAAGGCTTTATACTGTTCATTATTATATTTCAGATTATGTTTAATGACAATATAGTTCGCATTGTGAATTAGCTAAATAATATATAGCCCTCCTCATACTCATGAGGGCTATATATTATTTAGCTAATTGTGAACGACAAATGTAGCACGAATATTGCACATGTGGGGTGTTTTTCCACTGTAAATGACATTTCTAGGTTAAAGATGGAGTGGGGAAATATCCCAGTGGGGGAATGTCTCAGTGGGAAATTTTCCGAATGGGGAATTCACTGGGGGGAAGGGGAGGAGGAGTGGGGAATTGTCCGAGTGGGGAACTGTCCATACCCCATTTGTATCATATGGCTCTAAAGTTTTCTATTATAGCATTAGTGAACATATGCTATCTCCCTAGTATAATCCGTGGCGTGTCCTACTCCTCCACTTTTCTCACCTACTCCTCCTCCTCCTCCTCCTCCACTTTACTCACTGCACAGCGGGTCGCATAGGTGTGGCGCGGGATAGGCTGGGGCGAGAGACCTGGGGTTTTCGCTACCTGAGATTCCATGGGCCAGGCTTTCACCCTACAGTAGAATGGGTCGACTGCGCATGCGCGATGAGTAGTAGTATAGAAAGGGCACGCGATCTCCCTATTCCTATAGGTGTGGCGCGGGATAGGGTGGGCCGCGAGACTGGGGTTTTCGCTACCTGAGATTCCATGGGCCAGGCTTGCACCCTACACTAGAATGGGTCGACTGCGCATGCGCAATGAGTAGTATAGAAAGGGCACACGATTTCTCTATCCCTATAAACTAACCCATGGGGGTGAATGAGCCATGGGGTGAAATCCGTGGCGTATGAGGGTCGGCTCATGTGGGTTTCACTTCTTAAGGGTCGGCTCATGTGGGTTTCACTTCTTAATCTGTGGCGTATGAGGGTCGGTTCAGATCCCCTGGGGTGGGGACATGCCCCTGAGGGCAGTGGGTGGGTTAATGAAAGCTCGTATCAATAAATGGTAGCCCATAAACTTAACCACATACACATCTCATCAGCGTTGGCTGATTCTCACGCTGAACAAGGGGATAATTGTTATATTCCTTAACAATAAATATTTAATAATTGATACGTATGAATTATTTTTATAATATCTATTGACATTGTCATATTTAGAAAAGGGGAGGGGTTTTTTTTGGGGGGGGGTTCAGAAAAGGTGTGACTAATGTTATTCTGGTACCAAGTAACAAGACCGACAATCTGCCTATCCCGCTTAAATGTTTAAGGAAGAACCAAAGAACACGAAGCGATGTCAAACACTCGGACCATAACTCATTAATCCTACCCGGTTATCTCAGTGTGATACAATAAAGAAGGTGCATCTCCATTCAATTTCATATGTCATGCGGCTATGAGGAGATGTGTTCATATATAAAAAGAAATCGCATTGCAAAAAAGAAATAACATGGCGATAATAGACAGAACAGGGGGTTAGGTACTTATTCGCACTTCCAATACACACGACTCTAATAGCGGAAACGCCCTTTTGCTTCTGATGTCTTGCTTTAGAAAGTAAGCTCTCTTTTTTGTCAGAAAAGGTGAGCAATAATGTATTTCGGTACCAAGTAACAAGACCGAAAATCCGACTTTCCCCGATTTAATTTTTACCAACAAACCAAACAACACCAACCCTTTTGGTTATCAACCGCTTGGAAATTTCCCATTAGCGGAATCGAGGATGAATCCCATTATGCAATTTCATATGTTGTGGATAAAATGGGCAATTTTAGTCCTTTTGGAATAATTATTCTTCTCGTCATTTCCAATCTGATAGAAAAACACATTATTCATTAGTCCAACAATTAGTATAAAAATTGCAATATTAATATCTAACTAATGACCATGTCACATTCGTGAAAATGTGAGAAATATATTTATTTTGAAGAAAATATGTATTCTCAAGTAACAAGATCGACATTCAAAATTCATATAACAAATATAACCGCAATCGGCAATGAAGGTTTTCATGTGAATCGGTAAATAATGCTTTTGGGTGCCCGTTCGGGTAAATCAATGCATTTCCCGACTTTGAGAAGCATTGAACACTGCTCCTTTATCTACACATCATAAACTAGTATGTTTATAATATTATAATATTATTATGTGTGGCCTGACTGAAAAACTGTTTGATTTCATGATGAAACCAATTGTTTTACATGGTTGTGAAGTATGGAGAACACGGACATTTTGTGATTCGGATAGTTTTGAGCACGTGCACCTGAAATTCATTAAAGAAACTCTTGGTGTGCATTCCAAATCAACAAACGAGGCTTGTCGATCAGAGCTAGGTAGGCTATCATTCAAATTCGATAGTTTGAAATCTATACTCAGATTCTGGTTATATATATTAGACAGCAACGATTCACTCGTTCATGATATTTACGTAAACATTACTCACTGTAGCAGTTGGGCTGGGTTCCTAAAAAACACACTTGACCAATGTGGTCTCGGTTACCTCTTCAAAATCTAGGATTCTGTTGGTGTATCAAAATTTGATGTCATTAATATTACCAACAGAATCTGTGATATGGAAAAACTGAAAATAGTCGGTTCAATTACGTTTTCAAAGAAACTCAATGTACTATCTTCTTTAACATCCCATTTTACTCGTGCTAGAAACATGGCGGTATATCAATAAACAACACACTGATAGGATATGTAAGTAATGTTGCTCAAATTCAATCGAGGATGAATCCCATTTCCTTTTTGACTGTCCAAAATATCTTAATGTTAGAAAAACTTTCTATAATAAAATACTCAAACGTTATTTTTCTTTTAATAGACTCAGTAACACAACTAAATTCTATAACCTATTCAACTCTCGGTCAAACAGTGCTTTCGATCAATCGGCTCAAAGGAGGAATCTTGAGAGACCTCGACCAATCGAGAATGTGCCGCGTATCGACTCTATCGGTACAGGGGTTCCAGAAGATGGCCGTCGGGGTTTTCGACTAATCATCTTCTTATGATATGCACTACATCTCAGTGGCTCTAATCATCGTGTGAATTGTTGGCTTCATCGGTCCAGCGACGTGGGCTGAGCGACGAACACAAAATTTGGTGGAATATCAATTTTAGGAAGTTTCCAGCCAATGGCTTGGAACTCTAACAAAAATTTGATAGGTTTTGGGGGAGTCACTCTCATCATAAAACCTAAAATGACGGTTGTAGGCTCAATGAGAGGCATGCACAGGTGCGCGAGATCGACCGATGCCATGGACAGATCCTACTCTTAATACTTCTGCTCAATCGAATTTTACCCTGAGCGTGGAGCCACTTCCATCAGGTCTGCTGCCTCCAAAACCACACATTACGAGGAAAAGAAAAAACGCTGGAATTCAGACAACACCTGTGAAAATCTGTGTGAAATTTCTAACCATTTCATAAAAAATTGAGTTAGAATTCCAGCTGACAATTCCTTTTGTGGTTTTTACGCCTCGACAAATTTTGGCCCAGGGGTATTGTCAACATCACGTACGTCCAGGCATCCTTTCGTATATGCCTATCCGCCCGTCCGTTACCACATCATCTGCAGAACCGTTTTGGGTACATCCGCCAAATTCTGGGAACTTATTTACCTACTCATCGTCCAGACGCATATCTAAATTGTGTCGCCTCGACCTATATTCTATGCAGATTTGCCTTTTTTCGTGCGTAATCTGTACCGGTACCGGCTTCTATGATATATTCTTTTTCCCACATTATTTGCAAAACGGCGTTTGATACAGTTTCAAACTTTCGTAAACTTATTTATCTGTTTGTAGTCTACATGCCTATTGAAATAGAGTCGCCTCGACCTATATTTTACGTAGTTATGCCCCTTTTCTTGCGTAACCTGTACCTGGTTTTAAGATATTCTGGTCTATTACCACATTATTTGCAGAACCGTGTTTAGTGCAGCTGTGAGATTTCGAAAATTTATTACTTGTAGTCTAGACGCCTATCGAAAAGGACTTGCCTCGGCCCATATCTTACGCAGTCATGCTCATTTTCGTGCGTAATATGAACGGTATATGACTTCATGATATTTTACAACTTTTACCACATTATTTGCAGAACCGTTTTTGATACAGTTGCCAAATTTCGTAAACTCATTCATCTATTTGTAATCTGCACCTGATTTCACGATATATCCTTTTCTTAACGTACCACATTATTTGCAGAACCGTGTTGGGAACAGCCACCATTTTCTGGAAACGTCTACTTGTAGTCTAGACTTCTGTCGAAAATGAGTTGCCCCCGACCCCTATTTAACAAGTTATGTCCCATTTGTACCTAATTTCATGATATATTCTTGTATATTACCACATTATTTGCAGAACACTGTTTGAGACAGCTGCCAAATTCGGAAAAGTTATTGGATAGTATTTATTTGTAGTCTAGACTATCGAAAATGTATCGCCTGGACCCACACTTTAGATAGCTATGCCCTTTTTCAGACGTAAACTGTACCTGATTTCATGATCTGTTACCCCATTATTTGCTGTGCTGTTGACTCCAGTCATGGTTTTGCACAGATACATAAAGTACAGTTGGAATCCTTTGGTGTGACAGATGCCTCCGATAGTGGAGAATCACGAATCGATGTACCATTCAGGGATTATATGGTGCATTTCGGACACTGCACTGAATTAAACAGGTGGACGCCACAACAAAAAGGACAATATCTAGATGTTTCATTGAGGGTCAGGCACAACAGATGTTGGCTAGTATCCATGCCAGACGGGTAGAAACCGTGATGCTCAGAGATGCTCTCAGACGAAGATTTGCATCACATGATCAAACAGATTTATATAAATCGCAACTGAGGTCGATATTTCGAAATCGTGGAGGACTACTGCAGTTGGGGCAATCTCTGTTAAGATTAAAACAGATGGCGTATCCTGAGGCAGAGGCTGATCTACATGGCGCGTTAGCCAAGGATCAGTTTTTGGAAGCTGAGAGACACAGTACAGAGTTTGAAAACCTCGACCAAAAACTATCAACGAAGCAGTGAAGGCAGCACTACTGCTGTCTCCACTGCCTCGTCGAGTCCACAGGTTGAGGCCTTTCAACTTGCACAAGATGGAAAACCTACTGTAAGGGCTACCTTAGATCTGGACGACAAGCCAAAGACAGACGGATTCGACAGAGATTCAGATTCTGATTTGAGAGCAGAGATGGTAAGCTTACTGAATAAAAGTAAAGCCAAGAAACCCGAAAGGAAATTAAAGCATTGGAAGGTTCGATGACAGCAGCAAAATCAACGGAGGGTAGCTAAAAAAGATACCGCACGACAAAAGGAAGATCAGTTTCCTTACCGACGAACTGGGGGCTTGAGGAAATACTGGAATTGCGGGGAACCTGGTTAGCTTATGGACAGATTTTCTAGGTTGGAAGGCGACTACGAATCCTCATATCCCCAAAGAGACGACGCGGCGATTGCCAGCTGCTATAATAACACCCATTGAATAATTGGGCCCAGAAACTAGAACTCCACATCACATCACAGATGGGACAAGGCTGCAGGTAAGAGCGCATATAGAGCCGACCACAGAAGTCTTAAGTTGTGTAGATACTGATGCTTCTGTCTTATTTCTTGGAAGGCGTGTTTGAAAAGAATTCGTACCAGAGTGCGAAGGTTTTATAAGAGAGTCGTCAATAACATCTCTACGAATAGCCGATGTATAGGATATGCGCATTGAAGGATTGACCGATATAGTTCTACCAAGAGATTTTACTCAGAGGAAACAGATGATGATGGTAGGAAGTGTATCGGCCGAAAAAATCCTTGGACGCGATTTCACGAATCAACACGTGTGTGATCGATGTGCTTAAAAAACTGATGAAGCTGGCGGAACGATCCAATTTGAAGCGATAGGAACATTCCAATGCCGACTTGTTGCCCTGGCGCATACCGTAACGATTCCACTGGCAACAGAGATGTGTGCATTGCCGCCTGGATGGTGAGCCACCACTTACCGTCGGAACATTAGAGAATAGACAGGAGCTGAGGGAGAAATACGCAGCCAAGTGAGGATGCGTTCCCTCAATAAAGTCACTGGAGTGAGACAAACGTGTGTTCGCTTACCTGGTACTAAATTAAGGAAATAATAGTGTTGTTTTGGGTTGTGGAACTACTTGACAACTCTGGGTGTTGCTAAAACGGGGGTTTCTTGCCCAGATCACTTAACGTAGCTGCCGGATAGGACGACCAGATATCTCTGAAGAACACGGTTGTCAGGCGAAACAACTGTTATGCAGATATCCCGATGTCTTTGCTCTAGACGAGTGTACTACGACAGTCCAGCATCATATCAAGACAGGGCGATCAGCGCCAATTCGTACTCGACCCCTAGACCTCCAATTCATGCCAGGTGTGGAAGTAGATAAGCATTGGCTCCGACGGGATGCCCTTCGTCTGCCACAGTTGTTCTGGTCAAGAAGAAAGATGGCACACAACGATCCTGTGTTGATTATAGGGCACTCAATCAGGTCACAGAAAAAGACGCTTACCCACTGCCCAGAATCGATGCTTTGGCCGGAGTTTGCTGGTGGGGCATATTATACCTTGCGGTCGGGTAGTGGCAAGTGGAACTTGCACCAGAGGAAAAGATCAAAACAGCGTTCACAGCTTACTTGGGTCACGTGGTATCGGCGAACGGAATTGAGACGGACCCGGCGTAGACAAAGTCGGTACAGGAGTGGCCAACTCCAAAGAACCAAACTGAACTGCGATGTTTCCCCGGTTTGTGTTGGAGCGATAAGCAAGAGGTGTGAAAAATTGACGACCTCTGGTGAATAAAAAGCAACCATATGACTCCACAGGAAAGAATTCGTCGCCACCCAACATTCAGACCCAAAAATAAGGAGGAATCTCGGATGTAGCCTTAGTATCTCAGCCGCTGTTTTATTGCAGATGTTCATGTGGAGACTATGAAGTATCCACACGGCCCCTAGCACCGACTTAAGCGGAATTAGATACGCTAGCTACTACCGCCGCTTTCTCCTAAACTTCGCCACTATTGTTCCTCAGATGCACAGCCTGATGGTAAGGAAGAATGGTAAGGAAGAATAGTAGCAGTTTCACACGGACTGATGATTGCCAGCACTAATTCGAGAGGCTGAAAAGTAAGCTTGTATCAAGCCAGATAATGCAATGCCTGACCCTGGACTTCATCATTGATATTGATGCTATCGGTACTGATATCGGGGCTGTGTTATCACAGAAACAAGGACAAGTAGAACGTGTTATTGCCTACGCTAGTCGAACACTGTCCAAGTGTGAACGGGCCTCTAATGTCACTAGGAGAGAACTACTTGCCGTAGTCTACTTTAGACATCTATATCGGAAAACGTTCTTGCTCCGCCTCATTACGATGGTTCGTGAGTTATACATCTTGCATATCGTTCCATATAAGGACCCAGAGGGACAACTTGCTCGATGGTTGGAAGAACTCAGCAGTTACCAATTCAAGATGCAACATACACGTATGGAATATTAAGTTGATCAATTCAACGTGAAACAGCGAAGTCGAATTTTGATTTTTATTGGTCGGTTTATGAGATAGAGTTCGCTTCGGCACTTTACGACCAAAAGGTCTTCTTCTCCCGAACCGACCAAAAAAATCGCCCCAGACTGTACGGGGATGATTTGCATGTCGTAACGATTAAAAAATTGTATAAATCACTTCAGTCGGTGCAATGGTGTCTATACAGGGACATTTTCATTTCCTCAGATGAGGCTCCAGAGTGGGGACTACAGGCAGCGACACGTAACTACTCAGAAGTGCAGGGCCGGGGCTTCAACCAGATGTACAGCAATGTTGTCGCAGGTGTACGTCCTGCGGTGGTAGAAAGCAATTCTAGTACAAAATGAGGGACCAAATCGTGATAGACTGTCAGCCACAGCACGTAAAGAATGGATGTGTACCTTCTCGGAACCATACCAATAACAGACAGGAACAATACCAACATATTAATCAAAAAGTGACTATTTCACTAAATCGGTAGAAGCGTAGCACTACCGAATCAGGATGCGGAGACTGCTGTTAATGGCATTATGACGGACCAGACGCTTGTAATGGACACACATGTGCTATGGGCACACACTTATAATATGGAATACTCACCTGGTAATTACTATCGTTGCAGGAACTGGAAAGTAGACAAGGCGGCCACCCTGAGACGATATCCTGTCCATACTGCTACTGGGATTACACGAAGAAGCAAGATCTAAGTGAACACCTTAGACACAAGCACGGGTGGCCAAAGGAGGTGCCATACCCTCCCGCGAGACAGAAGGGTGAACCCACGAAAGGAAGTTGTCCAGAACTTACCCTTTATACCTGGAAGACACGGAAGAAAGGATCACCTAGCCAAATCCGTCCAGTTGTACACTCGGTTGCGCATCTCGTCCAATCAGAAGGATCACATGGTTCCCGAAGTTTGGCACAACCACCAAGGGAGAAATCAGGGAGTGACAGAAAACCAGCGGAAAGCCTTTTCCAGTTGGGAGAAAGATCCTCTTGAAGGCGGCACCAAAATCCGCGAAAGGACCAGTGAAACCCCCCAGGCATCCACCTGAGAAGAGAAGAGCGTGCCACCAGAAAAAGAACCAGATTCAATAATAACACTGGACCCCCTCGCCGACGAAGACAATTCAAGTTGTGACGAAGATGATGAAAGCGAAAGTCAAAATATATCCCATTCTGTTGATTCACAACAAGGACATGTGAAGGTACGTTGTGGAAAGGTCATCGCATTGTTTATGTGGAACGAGGATGGTAAGACGAAAATATTTGAAATTCGACGAGAACGAGAAATAACCCGGATAAATGTATCGTTTCATTTCAGATAACGTTCATGTACAGTGTTTTTCTTTTTGAATCTGTATTGTCAGCATCATAGTCGTCCTCGCAGATTGAATTGTTGACGACCTCCTCTTGCTTCTGCTTGACATCGGGGAAATATGTGGTTGATAACGTGTGCGCATGCGCCTAATCCTCTCTCGATGTTATGAGGGTGTGGATGTTGAAACTTAAATCCCAAGATGTCGACAATCGGTTGTCACTCCAAGCTGTGACCGTAGTCGTGGGACATGCATCAGAGAAGGAAATCCCTGATTTTGAGGGGCCTTCCTCTCGGTTGGAAGGATTGGTTGTCCGGCCAGGCACTGAAACTGTGATTCAAATCAAGGGTTGGGAAGTGAAGACTGTGACTGGAGTAATACGGAGGTTACAACCAAGTCCTACTCATCATCATCATTCGAGATTGACGGCAATGTATAGTGATCTATGTTACGGAGCGAAAGCAGGAGCCCAGGCCGAGCAATGACACGCTGCCACAGTTCTCTGGGCTGCTGCTTGATTCAAGGAAGAATTGAGGTAGCAATTCTGTGTGTTATCACATTCCTTGTCGATGATAATCCTGGACCCTCATGAGCTTCTTAAGGGACCGATGTCCCCAGACTAAATGGCGTCTCTCGTAACCTCGTACTTGGGAACTTTCTTGGTTGACTTTATCTACGGAGTGTGCGTACATTCGGCCAGATGTTCTACGTATGTATCCTGAATTGACTATATCGGCATTGGCGATGACGATGATTATACATCTTCCCACAACTTGAACACTTCAAATCATCAGACATCATCACTATAAATAACAGAGATAATTTGTCCTCAATTTCATGTTCTGTGTCAGTATGTTGCATTCAATTTCCGATTAAGTTTGTGTTGTGTCACAAGTTCTTGTATATGGTACCCTAGCCATTGAGTTTGGTTATTGTCTAAGGTTGGAGCGTGATACCCAGATATGGTTTCATTCGTTCAAAATGAACCACCATTGGTCTTGAATTCGGACCCTTTTGTAAGCGATACATCGTGTCAGCTAATTTTCTCATGACTTGAAACAGTCCATCCCAGTTACAAGGTAGTTTTAGCGAAGAGCTATTGTTTAGCGTCCTGCTATACAGCCACACTACGTCTCCAACATTTCAAAGACTACCCTTATGACATCGGTTATATTTTTCATAATTGTTATCAATACTCTTTGTCTGCGATTCTCGAGCTCTCTCGTATGCTGCTTCTTCACGTAATTCTGCGGCAGACTTTTCCTTTTCGCGGTGAACATTGCAGGAGGTCGATGATATCAAAAGCGAATTCAACTTCTCAAGAATCATCATGTTGGGTGTATCTTGCGTGACATCATCGATAGATTAACGATGTACCACGTGTGCGAATAGCAGTTCCTCTTCCCAGTTTTTTCTGATCATTATCAAGAATCATGGAGAGTCGCTATTCTGTGGTTCGGTTGGGCCTTTTTACCATCCCGTTCGACTGTGG
Organism: Hanleya hanleyi; assembly: GCA_036873755.1. Lineage (NCBI taxonomy): Eukaryota > Metazoa > Mollusca > Polyplacophora > Lepidopleurida > Hanleyidae > Hanleya > Hanleya hanleyi. The sequence continues at coordinate 53,120 of JAVTVY010020833.1, forward strand.
ATGGTATGGAATGGTGTGAGAGTTTCATTTCAATCTCCCACAGCTTTTTTACAGACTTCCTGAAACAATGAGATTCGAATTTTGAACCTCCGTGATCGGAATGAACAGGTCTTGGGACTCCGAGCCTACAAATGAACTCATTACCGACTCTATCTGCTACTCTGTCTTCTTCTAGATTTCGCAATGCGTAACCTTCAACCCACCTGGTGAAATAATCCACTATGATTAAGATGTACTTATTTCATTTCTGCTTTTGGTTAATGGTCCTAAAATATCTAAGGATATTCGCTCGGGACAGTTATCCACTCAAGAGAGTCTCACTCGCCGTACAGCTTTAAATGCTTCATAAAAGGTAATCTACAAGGTATACGCGAATCTGTAATAACTACAGAAATAAAGAAAGAATACAGAAAGAAACTTCAGAAATAAAAAGGAAGTATTCAAAATCAAAGATATAAAGAATCTGTTGCTAACTCGGGCACATTGTCGGTAAAATTCTCAGCGACAAATAACATGATCAATCGCAAATTAGAATATATAGACATGTACGGTTTATTACAACTCCGGTATCGGCAAGTTTATTTCCGTGAGCTCATTGCTTATAGGTGTAACATAAACTGATACAGCATAGGGTGGTATTTTACTATTTGACTGGTGCCTGGTTTTGGTACATATTTCTAGATACTTTCACAATTTGAGCAACACTTTCACATTCTGCACAGATATAGTAAATAATATTGCAAGAAAATAATATTGATAAATATGACACAAAAGAATAAAGTCAAATTCATCTTCTGCTAACTCAAGTTCGCACTCTATACGCGATCTTTGACTACGATCTGCCTTTTCATTTCTCCCTTGCTGTATACATACCTTGAGAGCAGATATTATATTTCGCCACAAATATCTATATCTGAGTAAGACTCGTTTTTTTTTCGAATAGAATTGTAAGCAATGAATATCTGTAAGATGCTTATAAAAATACATTTGGCCATAGCTTCCTTCTTCAATATTATGTCTTATATAAGATTTACAACTTCTTTCTTGCTAAATTAAACCAGATATCCGTCTTTGGGGCATTATATGTACCATGCATATCTCCCTATACATGTTCGAAGTAAACAGTTCTCATCAATGTGTAACTTGGACCAATACTCATCTTCTTCCTTTGCTTATATTAGAACCTGAGCATCAATAATTCAGAACAAGCCATAATATTTGTAGTATGATTTAATACTCCCAAAACAATAAACAATAACTCAATATCCCTTAATCCGGGATCCGATATGATCAGGAATATTCTAACCAAACACTGGCATATAATTACAAGGACTCCAAAGGCCTTTCTCCTATAGTGCTCCTCGATTAGCACAACAAATTAGCATTCTCAATTTTTACCTCGCCTCCACCGTCATACTTTTGTGTGGTGCTATCAGTTCGGGTATATCCCATTGTCCCCAGCGGAATACTTGTGTGATGTAACATATTTACCTGGTTCCAACAGTAACTTTCCATACTAAATTAATAAGTTGGAGTGATATACAACCTATGTGGTTACACAAATATGGTTATTTATATGACTCATTCTCCGAACTTAAAAAATCACATTGAAGACCGTCCTAGAACGGACCCATATAAGAAGTTATACCAAAATCTGATGTGACACTCACCCTAGATATTTTCCAGGAGGGTTGCCCTAGCATAATACTATGAACTAATTTATAAACCAATCACATTGAAGACATTGAAGATTGCTGAGAAGGTTTTTGTATTCATTCCACAACAAACTTTGGGCTATAAAAAAGTTCTACCACAATCTGACGTGACAGCCACTAACAAAATGTGCAATCAGATCTTGATGTGGTGTATTTTGATCGAGGCCATTTTCTTGAACCTAGCTTTATTTTAAGCTATTTTGCCTGAGCTTCGATCAAAAATGATAAATTTCATTATATTTCTGAACTATAGCAGGAGAAAATCAGCATTAAAGGGGATTATGGCAGGTGGAAGTTAAGAAAGGTCTGAGACTGCTGTCTGTCCTCACACTCTGGCTTGTGTTTCATCCCTTCATAAACCTACTTCTTTGTCTGCAATACACAGAAATGCTTGAGAATAAAATCTGCCTTTCAGAGTACGATTTAATGGTATCAATCAACCAATTACAAGGGATTCCACACCTGCAACATCTCTGTTGGGACTGTCATATAATGGAACAGCCAAAGCAATGTTTTTGTGGATAATCAGGAGCGTGAACCTTCTGGTCGAATCCGTATATGTGGAAACAGGAAGTGATGTCTCTGTATTTGTAACATGCCCTGAACACTGGCACCATCCGAACTCTCTGACGCTGAAAAACAGAAACGATTCACTTTTATTTTAAGTACCAAGCAGGAATGCCTATATATAAGAAGTTCCGTCATACAAGGGACATGTTACATTAACTAGTACTCAGAAACAATCCTTTTGTGTGTGACTCGAAAGGATCACCATGATTACGAAAGAACAGTTGCATGAAGTGCTTGCTAGACCAAAATATGCTGGAAGAGACATTTGTAGTAGAAGTTCACTTTGTAACAAAAACCAAGAAGAATATCCATTTTCAAGCATTGGATTGATGCCGACGAGACTTGAGAGTAGTATAGATAGCGTAAATTCTGTCGCATAATTTTCAGGCTAAAATAGGGCGTAAAATGGCCTGACGCCACATCCGGCTACGTCACATTCGGGACAACGGTCACGTCCGGTGGTTCTAGAGAAGAATCCCGTGACTTCCGGGGTCCTGCGCATGCTCAGTTGGAGAAAAATGTTGACGTCGGGGTGGACCAATATTGAGCCTACGGCTAGGAGAGTGCCCACGTGAAGCGCTCGTCAAGATCGACCCGGTGATGGGCAGGACACATGCAAAACTTTCCAAAAAAAATCCGAACACGGCTTTTTTACCCCAACGTGCGAAGAAGATTTTACACCCCTGTGGTGGGCATATGCGAGCATATAAACATACATATACCGCATAGGATGGGCATAGGGGTCTCGTGGGATAGTCTTAGCGTGAGGAGCTCTTCCCGTGGATGCGCATGCGCATAGTAGACGCCCTCAGGCACGTCTATAAAATACGCCGCCTCTTGATCCCACTGTTCCTGACTCCAGACTCTATCCCTATACGACACAGAGCTTTAACCACGTACTCTATCTCCCAGTCCAGCAGACCGACATCCACACCATCAAGATTGATATAGTGGATGACATCGGCCGATTGATCACATTCGAACGAGAAAAAGTGGTGCTGATACTTCAGTTTCGCCAGGCCTGATCGCCGAACTTTACATGATGAAGGCGGCACCTCAACAGTGTGATACACCTAGGTATGTGGACTATTACACGCGCAAGACGGACTTAGTCTACCTGTCGTTAGCGGCACACGTATTCAACGGGGTCATTGACTTGCTCGGCAGCATCGTTAAAACCTTCCTCTCACTGGTGACGCGGGGAGTGAAAGCGGTCAGGAAACAAGCGGTACGAAGTGGGGCGAAGGCCAAGATCTTCATTGGTGATGGCACCAATCTTGCGGCGGATGCCCCGGTGCTCCCAGTCAACCTCTGGTTCCACACCCTATCTCAGTAGGTGGATGTGATTCTCGGCGACAAACACGTGAGTCCATCAACCAAAACGTACCCATATCGTGCCTACAACGTTGATGTCCTACGGTCGAGAAGCCAAAAAGTCTCACTTGGAGGCACCCATGTACTACCGGACACCCCAGGACACACGGAGACGACCGACAATGCCAGATGGGTCAGACGTCGGGGTTTCACAGTGACAGTCGAGCGGTGGATCACATGGGACGTCTACATGAACACTGTTGAACGACGTGCTCATCTCCGACTGACGCGAGCCTCCCGTGCCTTTGCTTTACTGGATTCTGGCGCCGCATTTGACCATAAGATCGACATCCAAGAAGCAGCCTTTACGTCTGCAAAGTGAAACCGAACCCAGCCGTGCAATCAGAGACTTGGAGCAAAAAGCAGCCCAATATCCCATCCGACGCGTGCGAACCGAAGTGTTTCCGTTCAATATTTTGGGCACTGAGTGGACAGGCAGCCGGTTTCAACACGGCCCTACAGCCGGATTTTAGGCTGCGCAAATAAATCCGGAGTTACCAGAACCTCTATGTGGCCACGGGTCAAATCGACCAGGACGAAGGAAACCACAGCGATCGGGACGCCTTTTGTGACGGGTACACGTTGTTCTGTTTCAACCTCACTCCGACCTTAAACAACGACCATCAGCTGAGCCTCGCCAAGAAGGGCAACCCACTTGTACCAGAGCAGATCTAATGTTGTCATTTTATAGTGCTGTCCCGCTGAAATGTGCCGTCGGCAGACAAGACACCCCACCCAGTCACATTATACTGGCACCGAGTGAATCAGTCCTTGCTCTATCCTATTAATGCTAAGCGTGAGCGAGGAAGCAACAAGTTCCATTTTTCAAGTCTTAGGTATGACCCGGCCTGGGATCGAACCCAGTACCTACCGCTTACGAGGCCGACGCTCTAAACATTAGGCCACCGCAGTGCTGTCTACCTGAGCAGTAGCGTCTGTGGACAAAACTGACTGTTTTACCTCTACCATCGTTGCGGAGGATACTCCAACCTAGGATTGTGCAGATGTTTAACGAGTACCCCGAGACCGAGGACTTAGATGTACTGATGTATGACTTTATCGAAGACCATTTCAATGTACAAGCTCCGTTCTGGGCGTAAGTCCTCACGCTGTGCTGACGTTGTTGTTGAGTAAAAAATGTGATGTGTTTTTACTGATACACCACCATGGATTCACGAACCCGCAGGCACAAGGTTTCTGTCCTGACTGATGCTAGCGTAGGGCCTTGAGCAGGTCGTGTGCTGAAATCTTCCCTGAGGGTAACCCATTTTGTTGTAAGGGAAGACAGGTCATAGCATACACATGGCAAACCGTTTTGAACCGGTTGTATTCCGACTGGCCTTATAGAAGCGAACGTACTGCCTCGTTTCAGCAGATACCCTGCCATGATGTTTACGTGTATGACGTGCACGAAGCCCTTATATCGCCTGAATAGTTTACGTCGTCACACACGTGCTCGCCTTGAAGTACCCACGCACTCATATACGGAATGTGATATTGTCTTTAAGCATCCCAGTCAATTGAGACGTCACCAACGCGTCAACCATGGATCACGCTTGTCACTATCGAAACCGAGAGTCCAACTGGATCCTCGAATTGAACAGCACATGGAGGTCGATACCCGAGTTGAAGAACCCATGGAGATCGATCCACCGCCCGAGTTGAAGAGCCGATGCCTGGGGTGGAGAAGCCCTGCCCTCTACCTTTCTGGCCTACCCAACAGGGGTCATGGCGTAAACCGGTTTGAACCAGTTATACCAACATTAAAAGGGGAATTTCTAGGAGTCCACAGTGGAACCGGTTTAAACCGGTTTGGGCCGGTCGCATCCCAGCTACCCTATGAGGGAAGCGTGCTGACCCACTGCATCAGACTCTACTAGGATGTTCAAGTGTACTACGTGTTTCAAATCCTTTACGCATCTGCACGATTTACGACGCCAAGAATTGTCAATCTGCAACAACAGAGAGAGCAGGAGCTGTGAAAAAATATTCAATCGCCCGGAAAATATTTGGCGCCACTAACAGTCACGGCATGACCCACCGACGAAGGACTGTGAAGTTTGCCGTCGCCGTTTCAAACTGCTAGTTAATTAAGACGACATCACCGAACCATCCATGTAAGCATTCCGCCCTGTCCTCCTTTTGACTCGGCAGATGCAGCACCAGCGCCGACTCCCTTGTTGACGGGAATCTCATCGAGGATCCGGAGGGTATCCCTTCTGATGTAGTTCCGGGTTCCAGTCCAATGAGTGACATATACTGGCGCCATTGATCCACCATCCGTCAGTGTTTCCAGCGTCGTCGCCCGCATCAAGACCGTTACAATATCCGGTTGGTCGAGCCCGGCTCGGTTGGAAACCATCTTTGAAGATCAATCCAATACCTTCAAGTTGAATCTGACGTTCGGGTATTTGCTCCGTCATAAGAAAACCAACCAAGCCCGGTATTATTACCCAAGCACCAAAATTCGGGTCTCCGACCAACCTTGTACTTCACGGGGCGAACGTGGCTGGAACCGGCGCTGGTCCAAGTGGACCAATTGGGTGCTTTGGCATGGGCTCACCGTCAACGCCCTAACACATAAAGGACCATGAAACGGGTGACCAATGCGATATTTTTCGTTACCAAACTAACAGATCAGCTTCTGAATACATGAATGATTGTTCACACACACTCCCCCACTTAGGGTACGCTGTACCATTGGGGATAACAAAATGATTTGATAGAAATCCTGGCTGTTGTTCTTTCGAACCAATACAAGAGGAATACAAAGAAATTGTCAAAGAATTTCCGTATGAAATTAGAAACAAGAAATATAATTATAGATAATTATAAAATGTCTACCTGTTGTATAATCTTTTCCTCGGTGTGCGCCGCCCAGTGGATAGCTACCAAGGACTTTGACGTGTTAACGATCTCTTCCTCCGGAAAGTCCGTAATTGGTGACACCTGCCGTATGAAATGTACAAATTAGATACGACATAGCTGCGGAGTCTAGCTTTTACTATCTGACAATGGTGAGGACTACGAACATTTCCTCTGTTCGATTCTTTTTCTGAACTGGGAATGCAAACAGTAATTCTATGAGGAGGTTCCGATTACAGCTTCAAGTAATTGAATTGATTTTATTTTAATTTCAATGCACGACACAAAAGATGAATTATTTGGCTTGTTCTATCCCTAAGATGTAAATACAAACTGCGCTTGGTCCACAGTGCTATAGAGTGCTACACTAAATTTGGACAAATATGGCCGAAGTGGCGAGTTCGTTCCTCGGTAAACCAGAAGAGAATCCATTTCCTGGAAATCCTGGTCCATTAAGTATACAAAAGGCATAGTACCAACCCTGGACCGGCTTTCCTCATACACGTTGTCTCCTTTGGCCTCTGGAATCAAATCCCGGGGAAGTGATTTGTTCTCAAGAATATGTTCGTCAATGTGGGTTTTCCTGATATTTGGTAAAAAACGATTTGACATAATCAAAGCCTGGTTGGTATACGTTAAGGCCCATTCTCACGATGCGATTTGTAGTAATAACTCGGCGGGGATTCTCGACTTTTAGTTGCACCCATGCAACTAGGTTTCCTTCGTCAGAACACTCGAGTTGTATAGAGAGCTGTTCCCTGATCCAACGGCCACAATTGCCTGTTCTTTCACGGGCTAGTTCTCGTGTGGTTTCAGCGCACACGCTGAGCAAAAGGTTTCATGTGACCGAGCTCGCGTGAAAATGGCCATTTTGAACAGTCCTAAGTACAAATCACGTGAATATAAGATGCGTTTCATTGGCAGGTCGAATCAAACGGCTGAACAGTTAACTTATGTTCGCCGCACACGGTGACACACAATGAAGATGGGCAGAATTATCACACGAGGTTGATATTTTTCTTCCGCCCTCCATTGAGGCCGTACCTCATGGGTTAGCTCTTGTGCGCGCCGGGCTTCATTTGTATGCTACAAATTGTAAGCGAGTCCAAAGAATTAGAACATGTCCTGCTTCACACAACAAGTCCCATGCAACTTAATCGAGGGAATCTCCGCCAAGCTGTTACTACAATTCGCACGGAGGGAATGGGTCTCTAAACAAATCGTGTGGATGTGCATAATATTATACGTATGCCCAGGCTTAGTGGTATGTACTTGTTTTCGGAAGGTAAATTACTTGATGGAGTACTGGAAGGATTCGGAGCCGCACAGATATTTCAATTACTCAAATTTACAGTCGTATATTCATTGTGCTCAATATACAAATCAGTAGACACGTCACTACAGAATACCCATCACGTGATCATACGTCACTACAGAATACCCATCACGTGATCATACATCACTACATAATACTCACCACGTCATTATACGTCACTATGGAATAATCACCACGAAAATGTCAGTGTTGTCATTAACACTCTAAAAGGGTCTGAGAATTTCAATTTTTCCAACATCAGGAGTAAAACCACGATACCTCACCACGGTAATTATACGTCACTACAAACTATGCACCATGTGGTTATTATCTCACTCTACAATAGCCACCACGTAACTTACGTCACTGCAGTTTACCGACCACGTGGATACGTCAGTACAGAATACCCACCATGTGATTATACATTTCAGGTAACACTTTATCTTGGTATTTCCTTTGCACTTTCTGCAGATCATTCTCCCCCGGCCGCTACAGCGATGACATCTATAACAAAAAAAGCAATCGTCTTTATTTGTTGTCTTCAAGTACTCCAGGGAAGTGCAACATACACAATCCACAAGTTAGAACCGGAATTCTAATAGACAGACCGACATCCCTCAAATCAATAAACTATTGTTTGCCTTTACCTTGTGGCATATAATACTTGAAATATGGTCACCTAAGTGAAAAAGTAATTGAAGAAAGACAAGCTGGGAGGAATGCAATTCATATAGGCCATGTAAGACGAAGTGACGTGAATTTACGGGATTTCAAATAGTGACAAATGGGCAAGTGGTCGATAATTGTTCCATATGCTAACATGTCAAGTCACGTTGAGAAGCGATATCTCCTCTTACATGAACTGTATACCCTGCAATTCCCCAATGTCCGGTCCTCCGTTTAACACTACATGGACTTACTGCTCTGGTCACTGCTGGCGTAACACGAGGAATTTATTTGTCTACCAATTATGTCAGACAAATGAAATCCACCTATAGTTCATAGCGGTAAACTGCAGTGGATCAGTGGCGTATGTGAGTAGTATACGGGATTAAATGGAAGCATTCTATACTGGATCTGTGTGGAAGTAATTTTGTTTGGAAGCTTTGCTCTTTGGAAAGGGACAAAGGATGGCTACTGGGTCGACCAGTTGGCTAGAGAACGAGGCTATTTTCGGCGATGAGTCAAAGAAAAACCATGGGATCGTACAGGTGTTCCGGGTTTTACAGAGGACGACGTTATTTGTAGCGCCAAGGCATCGAAGAGGGCATTGGGACACAGGTGTTCAGGGTTATACAGAGGTCTATTTTATGTAAGTCTATTGTTGTTGTTGCTGTCTGATTTAAGGCTCTATTCCGTAGCCAATACTGGTCACTGGGTAGTTTCAGGTATCCCACAGGTAACAATTTAACAAACACTTGGTATTTCCACAAGGATTTACATTTACGGTTCCGGTACCCAGTCGTGCAAGTGCGTGCCATATCAAAATAAAACTCAAAACATATATACAGTTAGTGTTCCTTATTATGCTGATTGGAGTCACATTCGTGAATTACAGGTTAGCATCAATAGCTGCCACAAATGTAGTCACTGCCTGCTTGATTGAATTCCGGGTTATCTGAGAGCTGTGATCAGGGGCTAACAGAGTTCTGTAGTCGTAGCGTCGCTCAACTAGAGGGGTGTTGGCTTTGACATAGTGTACTTCAATAGTATTCTGCATTGTCTCCCTTGCCATAGTCCAAAGAGGACATTCTAGGAGAACATGCTCAGGAGTCTCAGGAGACTGGTCACATTCACAAAGAGGACTATCTACCAGTTTGAGTCTGTACATATGTGCTTTCAGTCTGCAGTGACCAGTGATCAGTCTTAAGTACCTTACCTCTTGGTACCGGGAAGCAACTGACCTGTATCTGGAAGTGGGCACTTTAGGGTGCAGATGAAAATACTCCCTTCCTGTATCCACGTATTCCCAGCATTTCTGCCATCGTGACCGTATGTCTCTCTTAATAATTCCCTTGGCTGTGCTGATCGATGTTCTAGAGTCATCGGTTAGATCTATAGCTTGCTGTGCAGCTGCTTTGGCATGGATATCAGCTAAGTCATTACCCATCAGATTAACATGCCCAGCAATCCAATACAGGCCTACAGTGACACCCTGATTTTTAAGTACAGTAAGGTCACATTGAAATGCGTCTATTAGGTCCTGATGTGCATCATGCAGAGTGATACTACACATGCTCTTGATAGCAGATTGACAGTCACTGAAAATACTAACAGTACCAAACTCGTGAATACGGCGGGCACTGAGAATCATCTTAGAGGCAAGGCGGAGTGCGTACAGTTCACCATGATAGCTATTACTGAGTTGAGACACCGGCTGGGCCTCAATGAGTGGTTGCGACTGGATGCCATCCAAGTAACACACAACAGCAGCGCCACACAGACCAGGATTCATAAGGGATGATCCATCAGTGAAGAGGATGGGAGTGTTCACAGGCAATGAATTTAATAAAGAATAAGCATATACCTTGGCCTTCGTGGCCTGTTCCTTTGTGCGGTTATTGGATGATCCAAGGTGACAATTAAACTGGTGATGAGTTGGTACGATGTTGTCACTTATCGTGGGTACATATCTTGGCTCGATGTTTTCTAGGACTTCCGGGCGATTCACATTTTTCATGCACATCTTAAGCTTGTGTAGTGGCGACAGGATCTTGTGGTCCATAAATGATATGTCATTCTGTAGTTCCTCAATAAGCCTGGGAAGGGGAGCATCAGTTGGTTTTCTCTGTATGCGACAGAACTCCTGAATAAGAGTCTCTTATAGCCTAAGAGAGATAGGAGTAGTGTGAGTGATAACTTCGAGCGTGCTGTTGGGGATGCTGTTAAATTGACCACTCACTTTGAGCAGAGCAATTCTGTTGATTCGTTCAATTTTGTTATGATTATTTAACGAAGTGGTGCACCATACAGGGTAGGCCCGTTCCAAGTGTGGGCGAACAAGTGCAGCATACAGCATAACTGAGGTTTCAATGTTAATACCTGCCAGGAGGTTGGACAGTGAATGAAGTGTGCGTAAGGCAGTACCACATACCGCTTCTACATGTTCATTGAAAGACATTTTGTTGTCGAAGATGACACCGAGGCACTTTTTAGAAGACACCACCGCTAGCGGCTTAGCACTCATAGTAATTACAGGTGTTTGTGTTCCTGCTGTCGTGTGGATTATGGACGCGGATATTCTCTAATGGACGACGGCTGAATTATGGATGACGGATTAGACGCTTGTAACATAGCCTCTGTTTTAGTCTGTTGCACACCAATACGCCATTTTTTGCACCACTTCAGCAGGTATGCCAATTCTTCAGTAATATTGATGCTGGCTAATGGCTAATATGAGATGTGACATGTGATTTTTCCAGTCATGTCAGATGTAAAAAAGATAAAGAGAACCGGCGCTATCATACTGCCCTGTGGCACTTCAATTTCAGACACAATGGGGGCCGCTACATGACCATTAACCCTACAGGTGACCTTCCTGCCCTGCAGAAAAGAGGCAACATAAAGAAACAGCCTGCCCCTTAAACCGGCGTTGTACAGTTTATAAAGGATACCCCTTCTCCACACCGCATCGAAAGCACCTTCAAGGTCCACGAACACAGAGATCACGCTCTCATTGTTCTTTCTAGCTCTTATCACGCTAAGAGAATAATAGAGAAGGGATCGGGTCAAATTTTCGTCCTTTTGGTGGGCAGATTGAAAAGGATCGAGGACGCCAGCATCATGCATCCACTCACGAATTCTAACGTCCAGTATCCGTTCATATATTTTCCCAGAGGTGTTGGTGAGACTGAGGCCTCTATAGGCCTTTGGGGTCGAGTAGTCTGTTTTGCCTGGTTTTGGGATGAAGATTTTATTTTCCTCCTTCCAGGCCTCCGGCACCTCCCCTTTAGCCCAGAAGTGTTGGCACATTCGTCGTAGCGCGATAGCTGTTCCAGGGCCTGCCTTCACAACCATAATTGGTAGAATAGTACCAGGGCCAGGAGCACTGTGTGGTTTGGTTTGACCAATTGACCTGCATATTTCTGTTTGGCTGAGGTCGCGGTTGTAACCTATGGTGCAGCTGGTGTGAAGAGAGATTTTTTCCATGGCAACAAAATTTTCCACCTCAGAGTTGACTATGTCGAACCATCTGTCATCGTAGCAGTGAAGGTTGTTAGGTTTTTTGATATGTGTTTCAATCAAAATGTCAGTGATGAGCTCGTCTTTGAAGCAGATGTTCCCTGAGATATCACGAAGTGGCTGCACTATAGCCTGGCTGGTGTTGGTGTTAGAAAGTCTCCGAATCTTTTTCCATACTTGCGGGTTAGATGCGTCAATCTGTGAACACAATTGCAACCAATTTGTTTTCTCAGCTGCCCGGTACTCGGTGATAAAATTGGCCACAGCGAGTTTATATTTCTTGAAATTATTCGGGTCTCCTCTACGGTTATATTGCTTCTGAGCTAATTTAGCTTCTTTCAGTAGCTTTTTAAGATTCTCATTCATGTACGCCTTAGAGTGATTGCACACTTTTTTGAGTGGAATATTTTCCTTGGCACAGCTCACAAATTTATCAGTGAACTCTGTGCAAATCCTGTCACAGCTCTTTTCTTGGAAATATTCCGAGTCTTGAAGAGGCACCAAGTGTTCATCGACGGCCGTGGCCCACTCATCCCAATCGATGTCCCTTAAATTCCACTTATTCTGGACAGTTTTTTCAGCCTTAGGTAGAGAGATGATGATGGAGTAGTGATCACTGTTAAGCTTTGTGCTATGATCAACTGACCAAGCTATGTGTCCGATGTTTCCGCGAATCAAAGGCAGATCCGGAGCACTGACTGTACCATTCATTTCACGCGTGGGTTGGCCATTGTTTAAGATGGTGAGGTTTTGTCGAGTACAGATGTTTTCTAATTTACGCCCCATTTTAAACGCCATCTGGTTGGTGCTCTTTTCATGTGTCCAATTTTCCCAGGTAAGGCTGCGACAGTTAAGGTCACCACAAATCAAGATACTGTATGAATTGTCGATATCCGCGATTATTCCCTCAAGAATGTCCAAGTGTCTGATGTTGGATGGTGGAATATAGATGGAACATATCAAAAGAGGTTGGCCACGTACTCGAGTTTCACACCAGGTGGCTTCCAAGCCGCCGACTTCAAGGTCTTTGCGATCTATGATTTTCTGCTCTGTGGTTCTGAAAATGGCAACACCACCATGAGTATCACTTACTCTTGGCTTGATGTTTTTCTCATACTTTTTTAGTGCTTCTATTTCTTTAGGTGACCATACCTCTGATACTAATATGATGTTCTGCGTATTTCCTAATAAGGTCCTGTGATGTGTTGATCAACTGAGAATTGAGCTGTAAGAGCTTCATGGTGCTGTTCTCTATTAAGTAGGGTTTGTAGTAATTTGTTGTAGACGGGACAAAAGATTCGAGTCAGAATAATGATTGCCGCAGCAATTGCGACACTTAACCTTGTTGTTGCAGGTAGATTGAGCATGATTTGCACGTACACATTTACCACAGTGGATTTCATTTGAACAGTTCTTGGCGATGTGTCCAAAAAATTGGCATCGGTAGTACCTTACGATTTTGATTTGTCGTTTTGGGGCACACCTGTAAATGGTGTTGCGACAGTGGATGCCTGTGACTATAGCAGCCTTGGCAGATTCAGAGTCCTTAAAAGTAACAAGCACCGATTTGGATATAGTACCGTCTCTCCTGTTAGCTCGGTGAACCTGTGTGATGTCTGGATTGTCTTGTGACAGATGAGTCAGGTCTTCAGTAACTGGATAATTGCTAAATACAGCCTATGGTTGAAGCGCTCTCGCGGCTGGATAAATGGGCTTTAATGTTATCTGAATTGAATGCACCTACTGGCCATGGTTTAAGGGATTCATGCTTGTCGGCTTTAGTGGCTAAATGTAGACATATTCCTCCCCCTGCTAAGGGGTAGGCATGTTTGATGTTCACTTGTGATTTAGTGCGCTTGATTTCACTAACGATCTGGGTTCTGTCATGGAAAACCTTAGTTGGTCCTACAGAGTCAAGGATGACCACATGTACTTCCTCCTTTTCACAGATTTGAGGTGATGTATTGAAATCAGTGTTGTGAATAGAAAAGTCTATTTTCGGAAATGACTCAAAAGGGATGGACTCGGGGTTGAGCAGAAGCCGGGGTTGAATCACGTACCGCCGAGATGCCAGTTTATAGATGTGTACGGTGGAATGACCGCCTTGGTCAGTGCGCTGTCGAACGCAGTACAACTTTGGGCCGGGTAAATGAGCAAGTCCGACGAAGGTAAGTATTACATCATTCGGGAACATTACTCCATAAGTAACCAAATCTGGACGGAATTCCCCTCATTAGATTATAACCATAGACTGAAAATAGTTAAACTTCGACCATGTCATCAATCACTAAATATGTGGGTTATGCCATTTATGATTACTGGTGAGGGATACAAATACACCGTGATCATAAGCTATGAGATATAGCGCACGTCCAGTAGGCAGGTGTCATTTTAATTTACGTTATAACTGTAAACGTATCTCGTTATTTATTAAAAATAATACTGACAATTTTCACGGGGGAGAGGGGCACGCTTAATGTTCGGAAGCGTTACCGCCGGGTGCACTCACATCAAAAGAAAGCCCAGTCGTCATATTTTCCAAATTTGAAAACGGAATTAAATTAAGCTTCAACAATGTCTTATGTACATAAAACTTGGCAGCGGCATGTACATGTTATCCTCAAGCAGAAAATGTACGTTAAAGTACTGCTATAATGTATACCGGTGGAGCTGCGTGGGGGGGGGGGGACACGTTCACGATGACGTAAATTGTGCTGACACCTGCCTGATTAGCGTGCGCTATAAGTCATATTCATGATCACGGTGTACTTGTATCCTTTATCAGATATCAGGTATTACCCCCGGTACCCACATATGTATTGATTGATGAAATGATCGAAATTTAACTATTTATAGTTTGTGGCTATAATCTGCTAAGGGAATTGCGTCCAGTGTTTGTTAGTTATGGATTAATGTTCCCGAAAGATGTCATACTTACTTTCGTCGGAGAGCTCATTTTCTCAACGCTGTACCGCGTTTGACAGCGCACTGATCAAGGCGGTCATTCCACCGTATACATCTATAAACTGGAATTTTTTTGTCTCCGCGACATGAGATTTAACTTCTGCTCGACCCCGTGTCCATCCACTCTGAGTCATTTTCGAAAATAGGTTCATACCCCATGTAATGATCACGAGACAATGCATACAACAGCCAAGTCTGGGCACAACAATATATCTAGACAATGTGCTGCTCATAGACTCAGACAATAGCTTCCTACATGAAGTATCTACCCGAAAATAGCCTCGTCCTCTGTATAACCCTGAACACCTGTGTATACCAATGACCTTTTGGCTGCCACGGCGCTACAAATAGCGTCGTCCCTCAGGGCAACGATTTGGTGTAAGATTCACGAAATATAATTGACAAAGGATCTGCTGCAAGTCGTATTGTCAGTCTTTTGTCCGGGATATTACCTTTTGACTGGGAGGTCTTACACCAAAGCCTAGCCGTCTTCTGTGAAACTCGGAACACCTGTGCGATCCCATCGCCGAAAACAGCCTCGTCCACTAGCCAACTGGTCGACCCAGTGGCTGTTTTTTGTCCCCTTCCAAAGAGCAACACTTCCAAACAGACCCACATACACACAGACCCATTATAGGATGCATCCACGCAGTCACTACGAATGCTACGAATGCTTTCCTGTAGAGTCATATGGCTGCATTTTAGTCGCCAGACGTCGTCAGTTTTTCCCACCTCTTGCAAATCGCTCCAACTTATGTGTGATGCATTTTATTCAACAGCTCGTGGTCGGGTGTCGGTGTCTCTGAGTGGATGGACGACTGGTTTGAATAGCAATGATTCATCTGACAACGTGTCGCCTGGTCAACAGGTTCCAGGAATCGATACGGGGTGCACTTGGTCATATCCGTATAATTCTTTGTCCAATGGACTCGAGTCTCAAATGGTTCGGGGGGGGGGGGGGGATTTGGCCCAATGTCACACTCAAGTTTGATTCACTCATACCATGAGGGTGAGTTTGGTTGGTGGAGGAAGCCGGAGCACCCGGAGCGAACCACCACCCTTCGGTAAACTGACAACCTCTCACACATGGAGCAGCTTCAAATGGTTCGAGTTGTTGATGCTGTGTTTCCCATGTTATATAACCATCTGATTCATTAGAAGGGCCATCGAAGTATTTTAGAACACCAACTGGGCCGGGGTTAACCAGGAGTAAAAGCAAAACCGACAATTTCTGGAGAAACTGATTCAATTTCAAAAAATTAGACTGCACTGATCTTTGAAAAATACAGAAAGTATTTGATACCTTCGTTTGCCCGTATGTTCACACCACACGCACGGCTGCTGTCTGCTCACGCTATCTTCCCAATATTTCTCTCGCCCAGTGCCCTCACACGATACACAGGTGGACTGGAAAGGAACGACAGGAGTTATCTCCCATTAAGTTACTAGTAATAAACGTTATGTAGACCTAACATCTATTTTTGCATGAAGAGATTTCACTAAACCAAGCATAACTACGGGAATGAAAATGAGACTGTACACACTCATTTGTACAAGCCTCAGGGAAACTAACCTTAAAAACTTTTTCTATGGGATCGTGCAGAGCAATTTTAAACTGAGAGAACATTGATCGATATGCATTAACACAGTCCACTGGAGCGAGCAACATGTAGAAATTAATTTGTCGTCATTTAAAGATGACCAGATTGATATCCGGGACAGATCCCCACCACCTAACTTGGGCATAGTAATACCCCAGCCACCAGTCAGATTCTCGGACAGGATTCCTACCCGAGCAGCACACTACAGGAAGTGACACTATGGTAAAAGCGATGTTTGTGGAAAGTTCAGATTACCTTTCAATTGTATATTATACCTCTGTTGACCTAGCGTATAGAAGAATGATCTTGAGATTATTTCCACCGTTCACATGTGGCGAGCATATGAAAAGTAGTTCGCTCATTAGGTCGGATTCAACATCGCGGTGTGTGCGTGGGTGTGTCCGTATATACGTCATAGCCACGTCATACAGGTCGACTTTCTCTATTGGGGGAAGTGGAGTGGAGTGATCCTGTGAAACGGAGCATGCGCTGTGGGTAGGTTGGACAGATACAAGAGGGTAGGAAAGGGACTAACGGTTGAAATCCCTGTCCGATGAACAGATTCTACGCTAGTCTGTGAGTCCGGAATTCAACGGAGCCTCAACTTCATGAATTCTTGCGGTTCATTGTGCTATCTACTCAAAATGTTATAACATTTTGCCCGATGATTTATCTTCGACAAATTTGTAAAGTTTTCTTACCTGTCCAGTGCCCGAGCAGGAAGGACATTTCATACGACCTTTGGCTAAGCAGTCCGGACATTGCTGTGTATTGGATGGAAAATGAATTATTAGAATCTCTTGTTAGTCTCTGATTCATTCCTTAGCATGAATGTAATGCAGGCCTACACCCGCTGATTGAGTTGGGCCGAAAAACGGATCGACGCACAGCTTGTCGACGCATGACTCTCAGTAATCCACAAGCGCCGCGGCGGATCAGGTTTGCGAACAGAGCGGAGTGGCAGCGTGATATCACAGCTAAATAGGACGTTGTAACGTGTGATCTTCTGAAATAATTGAACGCCTCAATTGACAGTTCTTCTTTTGATTTCTAAGTGGAACCAACTTTGGTTCTTTATATTGTGATCTTCATAAGATTTTGGTTCCTTATTTTCGTCCCACCCGTGTAGCAGAGAATTTCACTTTGAGACTGTTCATGCGTAAATCTTAGAAAGTTCCATAAGGGACCCGGATGAAGCAGATTATCATCTTCTCGGGAATAACATTCTAGTCCCGCGAGACTCCCTTCTACGAGAAGAGTCTCCAGGGTATAGTAGCCATGCCTCCAACATTGCGGGGGTGGCATATCGTGCCTGTATCCGGCATTACATACTTTGCTGTTTTCAAAGCTACAGGTAAAATAATCATGATAAGCTAGGAGAAATGTGACGGAGCATAGTAGATGCGATTAATTATAACCATGAGAACAAGTTACCAAATACAAGAAGTAGTTCATACATTAATAGTCCCGGTCGAGAGAGTGGGGTAATGCCGGCATCGCTGTGACGTTGTCGTTCAAAGATGGCTCTGACTGGGATCGCTTTGGCCTCCCATGCGGTTAGACACGGCTCTCTTGCAGAATGATCAGTATACTAACACTATCTTTATCGCTACATTCCAAGCTCTTTTTGCCTGATATCTAACTCCACAATAAAACATATTAAGAAGTAGTTACGGTAACATACGATTATCTCCCTTTAGTGTTACGTTATATACCAAAAAATATCGCTAACACTTAAATTCAAAAATGACGTAAATGGGCATCGACTAACGTTTAAAATTAGGCTTTCATCTGTTTTTAACTTTTTTATACATTTTTAGCATGCGTTTTTAACATATCTAAAATGTGATACCTTGAACCAAAATAATATTTCGATATATCACCGCAGATATAGTGTGACTGAAAAAATTAGATTCGTTTTGCTTCAAGGTGTCATATTTTGCTGACGTCAGTTAACGCTATTGTACGTCACGTTTGACTCGGAGCCTTAACAATATAAAACTTGGGTATTTTGTCTGGACGAATGTCAGCTTTTTGTGCAGAACTGAAAACAAAAACTAGAGCCTATGGGCTTTAATGAGATCTGGTAGCTGGGTTATTGGGGGATAAGTTTGTAATGAAATAAACACACAATTATATATTTAATTTCAAGTTAGGCACAGGTGGCACCAGGCTATGTGGCTAAAACGCAATCACAAGTTACATCCTGTGACAAGGTATATGAAGGGCCGTTCGCGCCATAAACGCATCCTTTAAACGTTTTAACTTCTTAAACGTTTAAAAATTGTAAAGCTTTAAAAAGTTTAAACGTTTAAACTTGAACCAACATGTTATGAACTGACATTTTCCTGTTAAAAAGCAAACGTTTCCAGTTGCAAATTCGCGACTTCAGACGTTTCCTGTCAAAAGAAAAATTCGGTCTTTTAAAGGTTTCCGGTTAAAAGGATAACGTTTCCGGTTGTGATCGTCCAATCAGATTTTCACGGGACGATTTAATCCCGTAGGGACTAATGGTCCTGTATTGTAGTCAGGAAAAACTTGAGCACATTTGGTACCATTGCCAGGGTGACTGGTTGTTTATTCAACTGCTTTAGGTTCTGAGAGGAAGAACAGAAGAAAAGAATCCTCAAGTTATTCAGCTACTGCAGATAGTTTGGTCAACTATTTTTGCTAGATTTTGTTTCACCTGGTCTATATTAGTGAAGTTAAATATTTTCTGCTATTCTTATATATGTTCATATGTCATTTTCACAGAGATTTCCTGCTTTAGAGCATGAATACAAAATGAATACTATTCAGAGGTTGACTTAGAGTGTTTTCCTGAAAGGATGTCATAAATCACTGGTTGATAAAAACTTTATTTAGAACACTTAACAAACACAGAAGAAAATAGTTTAAGGCATCATATGTTTGCCATGTTGGCAAGAAATTCTAATTTTCTAGGCTTCCATTCTTGCAGAAATTATATTCAAGTACACGGTATGTAACTTTTGAACTATCACACAAACATCCCCTCCACCAGACCCTCTATACCAGTTAGAGCATACTCACATGCATGACACATGCATGACCTATGTCACTTAACTGATAGGGTTACTTGATAGGGTCAAACTCCAAACTTTAGATAGCATGCAGTGCTCTACATACTGTACAAGTCTGCATACAACCATTGTCAGAATTTGTAACCTTCCAAACTAGGGCCCGGGTGTACCTAGTACCTTATTGAGATAAATAAGTGAGACTACAAATTGTATGGCTCTTCGCCATGGGGGCTGAACATCAAAGAGTTAGTGGAATTATTCCAACAGCCTATTTTACATTTAAATAGCCCCGTTTCAGTGCCTAAGGCTCTAGTTTATTTGGGCCGCGTGTATTCCAACATCTACACCAACACGTGCAATTCTCCACCGGCAAACGTTTCGGGTATGTAGTGTATTTTAACCAATGAAAACCGTTCTTACAAATAAGGTTTTGGAGAATATCTTTGGCACCGGGACAATTTGCGCAGGACATGATGCACGGTGGGCGTGAGGAATACAATATGCGCGAATATATGTAAGGGTTATTTTGATTGGTTCAAACAGACTACATAGCGGAAACGATTTGCCAGTGGACACGTGTTGATGTTGAGGTTTGAACATACGCGGCAGCAATAAAAAAATCTGACTGGACGATCACAACTGGTAACGATTTCCCTTAAACCGGAAACGTTTAAAAGTCTCGAATATATACTACTGGAAACGTTTGCCTTTTGACAGGAAACGTCTAAAGTATTGGACGTTACAAAAGCAAACGTTTGCTTTTGGACAGGAAAGGTCTTCCAAATGTCAATTCAAGACATCTGATTGGTTGGTGCAAGTTAAACGTTTAAATTTATTAAACGTTTGGATTCATGGCGCGAACGCCCGTCTTAAAAGGTACCGACATAATGAAGTTGAACATACCAAAGAAAGGCAGTCCTAGAATAAAAGTAACTCCGAAAATGGAAGCCGAAATATAGAATATTATATCACAATGACTTCCATTTTTGGAGTTACTTTTATCGTAGTTTATGTGAAATTGATCTGTGGGAACAATGAAAGGTAGTCCTATAATGAGGGAGGTTGCACACGTTACGCTAACCATGTGTTACCCAATTAATTTCCGTCCAATTAGACACTACAGTAGGTGCTCATCCAACCTTGACTCAACCAAAATAGCTGCATTTTGCTCTTTATCTTAATATAATATCTTTACATAATTCCTCCAATACGTCAATTCGGGATTTCAGATGAACACCATGACCACCAAGTTAATTTAACCAGCATAAAGAAAGCAATATGATACCTTTTTTAACATGGTATTGTTGGTGTTGCGTTGAAACTGCAAACTGACCTGTTGAGAATTTGATGGAAAAAGGGGCCAGTGGAATGAAGTCTAGGCCTAAATACCCACAGGGCATTAAGGTCAGTTTGTACAGAACATACATGTACCTAAGGGTAAATAAGAGAGATTATACCTAGGAGTAAATAGAGATTGATTTAGTGTTATGAGTGAGAAGGGCTGGACATCAAGGTTGATGATGGTTATGTCACAAGTTAGGATAAGACAAGACATGTATTACGCTTTCTGGATATCCCACAGGTTGACTGGTGGAGTACAAGATAGGAAAAGATTATAAGATATGTTACAGCTTGCTCTTGTGAGAAAAGCAAACGGTGGCCTGCAAAGGTGATAATGAGACAATGGTAGCCAGGTTGGCTGCTATGGTAGAGCATCTCTCACATATACACCTAACCAGCTAAACTGTATAATTTTCTCAGCAGGTCCAAGCTTTGGTAAAGTGACGATACCAGTCTGCCATA
Organism: Hanleya hanleyi; assembly: GCA_036873755.1. Classification (NCBI taxonomy): domain Eukaryota; kingdom Metazoa; phylum Mollusca; class Polyplacophora; order Lepidopleurida; family Hanleyidae; genus Hanleya; species Hanleya hanleyi. The sequence goes on from JAVTVY010020833.1 coordinate 74,550, forward strand.
CTTTAGAGCGTATTAATCTCATATTTTGTGAGAAAACAATGAACAGAGTAATATTTAATGCAGATAAGGGATCAAATATACGCCAAGTGACTATTAGTGACTAAATATAGACATACAAAAGCAATTCAACCACTAAGGATCCCCAGAACTCATCTCTGTGGAACTACTTTCATGCAGCGTAAGGCTATCCCGTGAGTCGGTTTGCACCTTTGTCCTTTTCCCTACAGCATTCTAAAGAGCCTCTGGCTTACGCCAGATCTCAAAAAGTTTGGCTTTATTAAATATTACCGTAATTAATTCTTCGCCAATTGTGTTATCATTGAAATTCTACAAACCAACTAACGTCAAAAGTACGTACAATTTTATCATATTTTATGCTTATTGAAAATATTGACATGAACACACCTGGAAGGTTGCAGTGTGTGGGATTTCAATTTCTTCTCTGTAATCTATGAAGTGGGCGGGGGGATTGGCCTCCACATCCCAGGGTCCAAATGGTTTCTGCTTGTCTTCTGGTCTAACGGTCTCTGAACCTTGAAAAGGAAACTAATGTTACCCAACATACCTCATGCATATTTCACGTGTGAGAGAACCAAGATAAACTCAAAATCAAACATAGTTATACGTATACTTCTTGTAGTACTGCCCGTCACCCGTTTCAATGGACGAAACCCAAGCACTCGTGTTACATGTCTCAGCTATTCCATCCCCAAGCCGCTGGTCAAAACTAGGGTAATCCTGTGTATTCCATTGGTCAACACCGGTGCAATCGCGTATATCTCATTGGTCAACACTAGCTGCATGTTCATTTCATTGGTCAACAACAGATACATTTGTATTTATCTCAGTTGTCAACACTGGTGCAAAACACGTTGAACTTAATGGTCGACACTGATGGAATTCGGTTTGTCTGAGTGGTCAGCACTGGTGCAATCGTATTTGTCTTAGTGGTCAACATCGGTGCAATCCCGTTTGTCTTAGTGCTCAACACTACTGCAAATTCCCTTGATCTAAGTGGTCAACACTGGTGCAATCCTGTTGATCTAAGTCAACACTGGTGCAATCCTTTTTTTTCTTAGTGGTCAACACCGGTGCAATCTGGATTGTCTAAGTGATCAACACTGGTGTAAATTCCGTCGATCTAAGTGGTCAGCACTGGTGCAATCCTTTTTATACACCCGCCAAAAGGCGGACGTATTATGTGATGGCGGTTTCCGTCCGTCCGTCCGTGTGTCCGTCCCAGGGTCTGTCCGTCCCTCGTGTCCGGTCTATATCTGGGACAGTTTTCTATCTACAGTTCTAATTTTTGGTGAGTGGATACCCTACGGGGAGACGATGTGTCGCGTACCAAAATCAAGGTCGAGGTCAGAGGTCAAAGGTCACTGGCCTCAAAAACAGGAAAGCACTGAAGTGTTCGTGTCCGGTCTATATCTGTGAACGTTTTCTATCCACAGTTGCAATTTTTTGTGAGTGGATACACTAGGTGGAGACGGTGTGTCGCGTACCAAAATTGAGGTCGAGGTTAGAGGTCAAAGGTCACTGTTGCCTAAAATCAGGAAATCATTGATCATTGACAGTTTTCTATCTACAGTTCTAATTTTAGGTGAGTGGATGCCCTAGGGGAGAATGATGTGTTGCATACCAAATGTAGGTCGAGGTCAAAGGCCAGTGTGACCGAAAAATCCGGAAATTATTAAAAATTTCTAATTTTTTGTGAGTGGATTCAATAGGGGGTAATGAAGTGTCGCATACACAAAAATAGGTCAAGGTCAAAGGTCACTGTGACCCCAAAATCAGGAAATTATTAAAAATATTTTTTTTTGTGTCAGTAGATACATCAGTGGGACACGATGTGTCATCTACCAAAATGTAGGTCAAGGTCAAAGTCAAGGTCACTGTGACCCCAAAATCGTGAAATTGTTAAAAATCAAGATTTTTTGAGTCCATTGAGAAATTACAGGGAGTCGTTTTGTCATGTACCAAAATTTAGGTCCAGGTCAATAGACAAGGTCACTGTGACCCCAGAATCAAGGTCAAAGTTCACTGTGACTCCAAAATCAGGAAATTATTAAAAATAACATTTTTTGTGTCAGTAGATACATTAGGGGGACACGTAACCCAGAAACTCTGGCTGTGATAGGTGAAAATAGGTAAGGGGGCGTGGCATTCCTATCACAGCCCAGAAAGAGGGTAGGTTAAAATTTGGAGATAAAAACTCATCTCGCGAAAAGCGGCTTTTCGCTGACGAAAATAACGAAACGGGAGAGAAAAAATATGCCAATTTGATACAGTTTGACCGACCTGAGCTTCTTTAACCATGTACCATCTCTCATGACTGTTTGGGACTCCAAAAAATTAGTGACGACGAAGAAAACACAATAAACGCTCGATTTCGATGTTTACCGCCATTTCCTCAGATTACAGCTGCTGACAAAATGTGATCAAATGTGTGAGAAAAAACTTCCATTGATTTTAACGTTTTCGCGCCTTTCTGACATCTTGTGAGAATATGACCTTGATCTCGTGACCTTTCTGATCACGTGAATAAACACACGTCGCTATTGGTTCTTGATGACATGAGTCAAAAGACCAACCCCATTCTGCGCATGTCCCTGTAAACTATGGCGATAGAAACCCAACGGCAAAATGACAAAATCCGTGTTTGATGGCAGATTCCATCTAATTAAAGGAGTCATTAGGTGGTTGTCATAGTGCTGGAGATGCCAAATCATATTATTTATTCGATAAAATGCTTTTTGTGCGTCTGTCTCAATTCCCCACGCCGTGTGCAGTTAAAGATCTCGAGCGACTGACGTCTTATTTTTTTTTTCCTTTTCGGTCTATATATGTGATTCGGGCTAAGGGGTCAGCAACAACAACCCCCCCAAAAAAAATTAGACTCCTTAGCCGATGTTTGACAAAATGTTAGTCAATGATTCATGAAATCATGAAATTCATAAAACTCATTTTTGATTTTTTTGTGTCCATTGATACATTAAGGGAAGACGATATGTCATGTACAAAAAATTTAGGTCAAGATCACTGTAACCCCAAAATCAAGAAATCATTAAAAGTCACATTTTCATATGCCTGTCGAAGACGAAGTCGTGTAATGCGATGTTGCGTTCTGTGCATTCATCCATTAACATTTGTTGTCCAGGCGATATCTCTAGTTTCAAAGTATGTATTGGTACCAAACTTTGAGTATACCTTACTCGCATGGCAAAGAGGAGCCATACATTTTGAGATCAATTTGTCAAAGGTCAAGGTCACAGTCCCCAAAAATTGAATCAATTTTAGCTGACTCTATGTGTTATGAAAAATTCTCTCATGAAAAATTCTCTCGCCTACTATTTTCTTGTGTTTGACTATTGTCAATTTCAGTATTGGATATGTGAGCTCTTGACTCTTGATTCAAGATCAACTTGTTACCAAGAGTTAAGCTCATTTTAGTTTATCATTCAGTCTAAGATGTGATATATGTTACATTGTCGGAAGGACAAATTGTAGACCTTTCTCTGGATTAATAGCTACCAATTGGAATCAAGGCTAGTAAACAACCTTGAAATTTGGACCAATGTAATTCCAGATATACGGGCGTATATTGAAGCCCCTTGGGCTCTTGTTGTCTTAGTGGTCAACACTGGTGCAATCCTTTTTGTCTTAGTGTTCAACATCAGTGCAATCCCGTTTGTCTTATTGGTCAGCACTGGTGCAATCCCGTTTGTCGTAGTGGTCAACACTGATGCAATTCCGTTTGTCTGAGTGGTTAGCACTAGCGCAATCCTTTTTGTCTTAGTGGTCAACATCGGTGCAATCCCGTTTGACTTAGTGGTCAACACTGGTGCAATCCCGTTTGTCTTGGTGGTCAATAATGTTAACTCCGAAGTGAGAAGTGTGCCCCCGACTCTCTGTTCTCCAGGTTTCTCCTCATCTACTCCCTCCTATCCTCAGCCACGTTACCTGCTCCAATCTCCTATCCCCTTTGCTCCTCATCCCTGAATACCGTGTCACCCGTTATGTCACTGAGCAACACTCATACACATAATCCTAAAACTAGAGGATCCGCTTTGATCCTTGAATTGATGGTCTGGCATGGATCCTATGTTGTCTCCCCAAAGTTCCACCTGGCCTTGAGTGGGCAAAGTATTTAACGGAAGGTGCTATATAATGAATGCGGCGATAACTATCCAAAACAAGCTGCGCATCCGGCGTAACATTAGGTTTGGTGAAATTCCGTCCAATGAAGCTTCCATCCAAGTTTTGTGAAACAAGTAGACGGACGGACGGACACCGGAAAAGAACGCATAAACATACACACACCAAAACCTCAACAGATGGGAAGGCCATTCGAATAAAGGTTCCTTCCAAGTTTGGTGAACATCCGTCAAGTAGTTATCCAGATATATTGCAGACAAATCCCGTAGAAACATGCACAACTCGACAGGCGGTCGGACGAAAACTGCATAATGATGCACGCATGGACACACATCAAAAGCTAATTCCAATGAAGCTTCCATCCAAGTTTGGTGAAATCCCGTCCAGTACTATATGTCTCTTGATAGCTTGCTGAAGAGAAAAGGGGACGGACGGATAGACAGACAGACAGACAGGCAGACAGCACAAAAATTAGATGTCACCGCCCAACAAGTTGGGGGAGAAATAATAATAATTAAAACAACTTTATTTGTAATGAATGATTTAGAGTTAATATTTTACAACCACTCGCCTGTATATGGGTCACACGCCATCTCAGTCCTTCTCGTTTCGGTGAAGGTTTCCAGCGTGTACTAAAAGTATAGAGTCACATATATTCGCAACATAGCTAATTAAAATTCAGATGATACCTACTGTGTATAATACAAGTATGATTAGAATAGCAAGTATACTAAGTAAGTATGGTAAGTAAGTATATGTAATACAATTTAGCAACACATTATTTCGCATGAAACTAAACATAACGTATGCTAATGTATTTTTAGAATCAGCGATTTGAAATCGGCGAACGCCTTACTCTGAAAGTAGCGAAATTAATCTATTTATTCTATAATACGTAATTATGATGAAATATAAATTCGGTGGGTTTTCAGAGCCTTGAACACGACGGATCATCTGGGCTCAATAGCTTGTTAGCCTACTATTCAATCTCCAATACCAGAGCTATCCGGTCCTTAGCCCCAGCAGGGACCTAATGATACTGTCATTATGTCCCACGTACATCCTAGCCACCATCGTCGTGTAGAAGCCCGAATCGTATAAACAATGATTTAGTTGCTCCTTACCATGCATTTTCCGATAAAACGTATCATGAACTAGTCCGAATCGTCCGAACGGCCAACATCTGTTGTCTTTTGGAGTGGGTTTCGCCGCCTTTTGTACCAGTCGCCGATGAAAATTTCAAACAGCTTCGCCATGTTTGTTTCCACGCCAGAGTGTCAACTGCGCAAACGGTGACCGCAATAAACACCATACACGCCACCGTTTGCGCAGTTGACACTCCGGCGTGGAAACAAACATGGCGGAGCTGTTTGAAATTTTCAGCGGCGAC